>JARYGA010029025.1:0-46330 GCA_030545235.1 Helianthus tuberosus | reverse complement strand
CTACTTGGACGGGACTTACCCAAGGACTATCGGAGATAGGATAAATAAGTCCGGCGTCAAGTAATTTGATGACTTCATTTTTAACCACCTATTGAACATTTGGATTTACTCGACGTTGTGGTTGTATTACCGATTTGTAGTCATCGTTCATTAAAATTTTGTGCGTGCACATGGAAGGACTTATTCCTTTAATATATACAAGCTTCCAAGCAATTGTATTTTTGTGGTTTCTCAAACGATTAATTAATTTTTCTTTTTCTAAACTACTTAACTTAGATGAAATAATTACAGGTGATTTACCATCTTTGTATAGAAAAGCATATTCCAAACCTTTTGGAAGTTCTTTGAGCTCAAGAGGTGGGTCTTTAGGAGACTCCTTATTGGGTTGCTCATTTTGATCAAGAACTTTAAAAGTTTGTTCTATGACGAGCTCTTCTTCAACAAAGTGGTCAATCTTTTCACTTGTATCGGGTGGTTCATCTTCATCTTCAATTAGGGGGTCATTATTGCTGAATGGATATTTCATTGATCGCTCAAGATCGACACTCTTTTTAAATGCCCCTAATTTAAGAGGTAGGTTGTTGAACTTCCGGTTTTTCAAAGCTTCGTGAGTTTTTACAAAGGGTCGCCCCAACACTAGAGGAGCGTCATCGAGGATGACAAAGTCGGTTGGGATTACCATGTGATTTGTTTGAACCAAGACATCCTCAACTACACCGATTAATTTTATTATTTTCCGATTAGATAGAAAAATGGGTATTTGAAGTGGAGAAAAATCGCTAATACTTAATTTTTCGAAAATGTAGTTAGGCATTATGTTAACACAAAGATCTTTATCAATTGTGACATTACTAATAAATGAATTTTGAAAAAAACATGGAACCGGTGTAATGTTAATTTCAAATGGATCTTCTTTTATTAGCGAGGTTTGATCATTAGTTAACTTAATACTTACTGTTTCGTCAATTTTAGTGTTAGTGTTTAACTCTTTTAAAAACTTAGCATGAGTGGGTACTAAACAATGATTTTCAAAAGATGGTGACAAGAGATTAATTTCTTCAAAATTAGACTCTTCTTGAATTTTAACGTTAACGGACTCACCTTTTTCATTGTTTAACTCATGTGTCGGTTCTTCACTTATTTGTTCTTCCATTTTTACACTATCAGTTATCTCTTCTTTATTTAATTCTTCTCTTGCGCGGGACTCCTCTTCCCTTGGGCGAGATTCTTTTATATAATGCTCGATAACTTTAAGGTGTTCTAAAATCCTATCGGTCACTTCGGTTATAGAAAAAGGATCGGGATTTTCAAAGCTTGAATCCGGTTGTTCGATCCTTTGTTCCTCATAATACCCATATGAAGTAGATGGTTCGCACCATTGTTCTTCATTGTAAGCATATGATGGATAAGGGTCGTAATTTTGTTCTTCATAATACTCATATGAGGTGGGTTGTTCACGCAATGGTTCCTCATAATAAGTATACGAAGGTGGTGGCTCATATCTTGGTTCATCAAAGTATGAGTATGGAGGCTCATACCTTGGTTCATCAAAATATGAGTATGAGGGAGAAGGTTCATACCTTTGGTCTTCATAGGATGTGTATGAAGTTGATGGCTCGTACCTGGGCTCCTCATAGTAGGTATATGAAGTGGATGGTCGATATAAGTTACAATATTGGACCGAGTGCGGGTCACCATAATTAGTGCAATAATTATTCCTATAATCATCCTCCTCATAGGTGTAGTTGTAACCTCCTGAGTATTGATCCATAAGAATCACACAGCAGACCACAACCAAGTCTCGAGATCAGAAAACAAAACTAAAAACAGAAACAGAGGCTGGACACGGCCCCGTGTTCAGTGGACACGGCTCCGTGTACAGAATCTGTATCTGGGCGTTTTAATTAAAGTTACTGATTTAGTTGAGCACGGGGCGTGTTCAATGGACACGGCCCCGTGTTCAAGTTCTGTATCTGGGTGTTTTATGAAAAATATGCAGCACGGCCCCGTGTTCAGTGAGCACGGCCCGTGTTCAGGTTACTGTAAATGCAAAACTAAACTAAAATGCAGAAAAATGTGCGCGCTTTTTGAAAAAGGTTTGGAAAAACTGATTAGGCCGTCGATTTTAAGCTTTCTTAAAATCCTTGTGTCCCCTGCAACGGCGCCAAAAACTTGATGCGGGTTGGTGTGTATATGGAATTAAGTATATTTTAAGCCCTTTTTACACGTTAGTCAAGTTTTAAATTTATAAAACACGATATTTTACTAACACCAAACACACATATGGGCAAGTGCACCCATCGTGAGCGTAGTATAGTGTTGGCAAGATACCGAGGTCGTCCAAGGACACAAGAGCTTTTAGTACCGGTTTATCCTCAACGTCTAATCAAATCAAAAGTTTAGAAAAAAGGTTTTAAACAAGAAAAATAAAAACTAACTAAAATGCTGAAAAATAAAATAAAAATAAAAACAGATAGACAAGATGAATCACTTGGCTCCGACTCATGTTTAGTGTAACCTTTGATTATTTCCGCACTTATGCACTTTTTAAGAGATTATCTTAGTTATTGTAGTAGGCCCCTCTTTTGAAGGTGACGTTACCCTCAACCCAGTAGTTTGAGTCAGCAAGGATACAATCCTAAAGGGTCGGATTATTGAAAGATAATTAATTAAGTTATTAATGCATATTGTGGTAGGCCCCTCTTTTGAAGGTGACGTTACCCTCGGCTAAGTAGTCTGAGTCAGCAGGGATACAGTCCTAAGTAGCCGGGTTAAAGTATTAATAGTAGTTTACATATGAGGGGATCAAAGAGTTTGGACCCCCGCCATCCAATACCGGTGGGTATTGAAGGAGGTCCTACTAAATTTGACTCAGCTCCTTTGCAGGATCTATACACTGAACAATGGCAAGACTCTTACCAAACCGTTCCCTTAACCCCCCACCAGGTAGCCAACATACCTCCATATAGACCGTGGAGATATGAATGGTGAAAATCTTTTATTTTATATAGACAGTAAAATAATGCCAAGACACCACGGACAAACAATAAGGAGGAATCACCTTCAACATAAGAAACTAGTTATTAAAGTCATTAATACATAACCAAGTAAAAAGTGCGAAAAGATTAAAAATAAAAAGTATTACACTAGACACTTGTCTTCACCAAGTGATGTAAGAGACTTAGGAAAACATGGCCTTTGATTGTCAAGAACTCTTACGATCAATCTTGGATCCCGAGACGACTCACACACTCTATGATGGACAATGGATGATGGTGGTGGATGATGGTGTTGTGATGGTGGTGGGTGGTGGGTGGTGGGTGAAGTGTGAGAGAGGTGGTGTGCCAAGGGATGGTTTGCAAATGAGCCAAGCACCCCTATTTATAGCCTGAACAGTAGCTCGGGCACGCCCTATGTCCATCCTCCTTCTCTGTGTTCATTAATTGCTCTTGTCTGCATTAGTTGACCACGGCCCCGTGTCCGCTGGGCACGACCCCGTGTGCAGAAGCGTATCTGTACTATCAAGATTTGCTTGGATTCTGCAAATCTTATAGTTGACCACGGCCCCGTGTCCGCTGAGCACGGCCCCGTGGTGGGCAATAGAAGCTTCTACAGCTTTGTCTTTTATGCTGACTGTAAGTCCCGTGAAACGGATCTTTCAATGATATCAAACAATCACCAAGTTTGTGCGGAATCCAAACTTGGTGAGATTCAAGAATAACGGAAAATATGAATAACAAAGAACAATACCGAATCACCTTTAAACACTTGCACACGATTCTATTACTTAAACAAGCAAAACCGTCTAGTACAAGTGTTCTACCACCAAAACCGCCTCTCTCTCTAGAGAAAATGTAACAATGATCATCCAAAGGTTCAAACCCTAAAACAAGTTGAAAACTTGTTTATATACTTACTAAAGCCCACTTCCCTACATGGGCTCCCCTTGGGCCTGCTTGGCCCACATGGCCTATAGCTTGGCCCAAGTGACCTCTAAAGGTCCAAAACCTAATATAAACTAACCCGGTAAGGCCCAGCTCGTAACCATAGCTCGTTGTATTAATTTGATGCGTCAGTCTCACACTTTAGGGCCTAACAATCTCCCCCTAGACTGATGCCATCAAATTGTCTTCATACCATGAATTCAGCAACGTCTTCAACGAAGTCTATGGTTGTCTCTATGCTGCAGATGTTGTGGAAGTTCTTGACTTCTGAACTCTCAGCACTGGGTCTCTTTCTTCAGCTCTTGTGGTTAGCTTCATATCAGGATCTCGATCAGCTTTGCTTGAAAATCTTTGTCAAAAAGAATGTGAGAGGAGGATTCTCAACAAATCTTTTCTTCTTCAATCTTTGTCTTTCAAGCAGGTTCATGGTACTTCTTCAACTGCACTTTCATTGTCAGACGGCGTTTTGTATCCGGTTCTTCTGACTCAGGTACATCTTGTAGTCGTGCTGCTCCATGCTTCGTCAGCAGCTAACAGCATCTCAGTCTTCAACAACCCCTGTTCTTGATTAAAATCAAGTTCTGCACATGCTCACAAACTCATAAGCAAACATTTCTTATGCAACAGGGAGAGTACCACATGAACATTAGGTACATGAAATTTCACAATTTAAATTTTTTTTTAACTTTTGATGATCAGTCAAATCTTCAAGAACGGTTACATTTTTAATTTTAAGAAAAATAAATAAACACTCTATTTTTGGATTTTTGGTTTTATAGAAAAACAAGACACTATTTTTGTATTTTTGAATTTTTTGATTTTTTTTTTATTTTTCAATTTTTAAGAACTAAAAACAAATAAAAACTCAAAATATAAACAACTACCATAATATACAATTACAATTGCAATGGGATCAAAATTCGTTCTCAGGCAGACTAAGGAACACTTTTCAGTACGAGCATAATCAAACTGGTCTATGCGATTGCCAATATGTTTGTCCACCTAAACTTTAACGCTCAACTTTCAATTTTTTAACTTCGTGATATGCTTTAGGCAATATTATACTATTATACCCGTGTGACCCATTCCAAGGCATACCCCCGCGATCAAGGTAAGCACAACTATTCATCGTAGCAGGTGAGTATACTGATGTCATCCTTTAAGATATCCTGACTGTGTCTAGGTCTGCATATAATCTGTTTTATCATGTTTTGATTTCTTTAACAATGAACACCCAAATAAATACTAATCAAATCCTGGAAATATAAACAGCACACTCTATCATGCAAGTATCTTCCCTACCACATATTTCACAAGTCCAATCCAGATTTCTGAAATCTTAACTGGGAATAGATTGAGAAGAGAACAGAATAGATCTTAAGTAGAGATGGTATAATATACAGATCAAATGAGCTTTTCTCAATTTGATATAGGTTTCTTGGGTTTCTTTTGGGCACTTGAGGGCCTCTTTCGGGTGTATTAGATCTATAGTGCGACAACGTACAGCTAGGTCAGCATGTATCTGGATGCAGCAGAAGCTGTCGTTGCCTAGCACCTCCAGGTCAGCATATATCTGGATGCAGCAGAGGAGGTACACGAGTTTTTCAGAGAAGATTTCAGAATCAGATCAAAATTGTGTGTATCGGGAAAACATACAGACATTCAAATAGAAATGAGCTAATTCCAAGTGACTTTCTTTCCTGGGGTCTTGTACAATTTTAGTTCAGAACAGAAGGACGGCCAAGATATCCCCGGATGATTCAACAATATAAAGACCCGAAACCTCAGATATTGGCTATCTATCAACGCAAGATTTAAGACCATAAAATCATACGCCGTTGGTATGTTACCCACATGATACATAGTTCGTTATGTTTATATCACTTAGCATCTTTTATCATGTTGAGCGTCAAGCCTATCGACATATCGCAGTAGATCCTAGTCTTTTCAGCTATGGCACCTTACATGTGTTAGTCAAACCCTTTAACAGAAACATTTATTTCACTTCCCATATCATGCAATCTTTCTTTTTGGCTTTTTCATTTTCTAATGTTTTTGTATTTTTCTCATTTTCTCCCCCTAAAACAATGCATATATACAGCAAACTCTTTTTGTATTTTCTGAGTTTTCTCCTCCTAAACTCTATATCTATCTATATGTTCCTTTCCCCCCCTAAATTTGTGCATAAATCTTGTATTTTTGCGCAAATTTACCATTTACTAGAGAAAGGACAAAGTATATACAAAGTAATGAACTAAGAAAAAGAGAAAATATTTTTGTTTAACCGTTCCGTCATTAGATTGAAGACTAATCAAATTCAAATCAAAGTACTGAATTTAAACGGTACCTTTTGCTGATCATTTCTTACTTCCCATATCTCCTCCAAAGGAAACATATCATCTGTAAAAAAAAAATTGAACTTTTTGCAACAGTGAAATGTTACCCGTTTTTATTTCTGGAACAACCGCTATCAACATTTCAGAGATTGTCAACAGCTCCTCCTTGGTTGTTCCTGAAAGGTAAGGAGATTAGTAAGACATGGGTACCCAGGCCATCGTGGTCCTGGGATTTCCTGAAGCATCAAAATAAGACACTTCTTTCAAACACAAGTCCCCTTTCGTTTCAAGGATTGGAGACGTTGCTGCTTTAGATTTGGGTTTCCAAATCTGTTTCGGTTTAACAAACGTGTTTGTTGCCTTCAGTTGAGCAACTTTGACTGGTTCAGATTTGTGAGTTTTGAAAACCGATTTTTGTTCCTGAACAGCTTTGCGTTTGTTTTTAGCAGTGTTCCAATCCCCATCAGAAGGTTTAACCTTGGGATTCACATTCTTCATTGCCTTAGGTGATGATACCTTCATCGGCTTGGAATGGTAGTTACCCTTTGGTGTAACCCTCTGATTTTGCATATAATAGGGTACATAAGGACGATGTGTGCAGTTTCTTGCAATGTGACCAGCAATGCCGCAATTGAAGCATGTTTGTCTCTTCACGTAGAAGGCATTCTGATCAGCTTGTGTAGCTCTTGCAGGCCCTGAAGGATGAACCGGTCCTTTCTGTGCTTGTTTTTGTTGCACATTTCCTGCAGACGACGATGAATTTGGATGCCTATACTTGTCGTTTGCAGGGGCCTTATGTTGTTGAGATTTCTTTTTATTCTTCTTGTTTTGATTAGACTGCAGGTCTTGTTCAGAAATCTCACCAGTCTTTTCGAAAGCTTTGTTAGCACAGTTAAATGCATATTTCTCACATTTGCCATTACAGACTGGCTTAACAAAAGCATTTTTCTCATTACGAGCCTTTTGCGGATGATTGCTGCCCGTTGAAGACTGTGGAGAGCCTGATCGTCTTTGATGTTTAGGCTTCTTATTTCCGCGTCCTTTACCTGCTCGCTTCGACTCTTGTTGCTTGATCTGAACCTTTTCATCACTAACAGAAGGTTCAGATTGTTTAGCTTGCGCACTTGGAGCCTTGTTCACGTCAATCTTCTCTTCATCCTTCATGTCATCAGCTTTGACAGAATCGGAGAGTTCTGGTTTGTTAGATGAAACACCAGAAACTTTAGCAGGAACTTCATCTGAAACATTTGACAAATTTTCAGCACAAGACGGTTCTGCACATGACGCCTTTGAGCTGAATCCACCAGAATCAACTGATTCCAATTTCTCAGAATCAGTTGCTTCAGATGATTCACATTTGGAATCAGATGGTTTAACTGGCTCATTTGTTTCGTTTGCCGATTCAGTCTCTCTAACACAAGCATCAACGTCTTCACCCAAACCATCAGGCCTGACATTCTTCAACATAGATTGAAAAAATGAGCCAAAAATGTCACACACATGAGAACTTGACGCTTGTTCATTTTCAACGACACCTTCAACTTTAACTTCATCTGCAATGGAAGACGAAGCATTAGGATCAAAAGTACCCTTTGAAACAAGATTTACCGAAGGAGTCGCTTCTTTATCAACAGGTCTGCTGTGGATTGATGACTTATTAGTTTTAGGACCGTAAGCCATCTTGTCCTCATTCATCAATTCCTCCTCAGTCATGGGTAAATATGTGTAGTTGTCATTATAAGGAGGAGGAACTTGATTGAATCCCAAACCACGCCCTTTGTTTTCCTTGTATGCGAGCTGTTGATTACACAAGTTTTTGACTAAGTTACTGGAAGAATCAAATTTCTTAATGTTAAGTTCATTTATATGATATCTATCTCTGATATCTTCCAGTTCCTTAGTCAAAATGCATACCTTCTCCTGTGCCTCTAAGAAATGGGCTGTTTTTACACTTACATCATCCTTAAGTTTGATGATGTCTTTTCGCTGAGCTTCAATTTTATCTTTATAAAGTTTTTCATTCTTTGATAAAGTAAAATTTTTATTTTTTATGTCGTTGTAGTCTTGAATCAACTCAGCGTTGTGTAATCGGTATTCCTCATTTCTTTTTCTACACTCAGGAGTGCAAAATACAGAAAGTATCTCTTCACGATCACGAGTAACTTCTTGAGCCATGGGTTTGTTAAACATAAATGCTGAATTTTGTGATGAGTCAGCACTGCCATAGGATTTGATGAGGGAGATCAGCTCATCTGACTTCATTTTGTAACAATTGCCGTCGGTTGTCACTATTATCTGATTAACATTCATAAACCAACTACAGTTCGCCTGATTTGGAATCCCTTTTATAGCCTCCAGAAGCTTTCTGTTGCTTATGCGAGTAGACACCACCATTTCTGCCTTCTCCATTTCAGAAAGCAGTTCAATAAACCGGCCAATCACTGCATCTATAGATTCACCGTATGAGTAACTGAATCCTTCGAATTTCTGCTGAAGCATCTCTCTTTTTGAAGACATTTTTAAGATGTGATCCCCCAAAAATGTGATCTTTTAACTATTTCCTCAACACAAGCCCAAAGCGAGAATCCGTGTACTCACTAACTCAAACCCTTTGCAGCCGAATGATCGAACCCTCTTTCTAAACCGCACCTCAAAACCTGTCACTTGTCACAGACCAAACAAACCTCCCTTTTATTTATTTATTTATTTTTATAACACAAACCTTTTTTTTTTTTTTTTTTTTTAATTAGAAAAGTATAGTAATAGTTATTATTATTATTAATATTATTATAAATAAATATATAATGATTAGATAATTATGATCCAATGATTAGTCAACTTATTATTATAATTAAATAAAAACAGTAAACGACAATTTTGCAAATGTCTGTTATCCTCTTCGATCAAACAACACACAATGGTGACCAAGATTAAGGATGAAAATTGACGACGATGATGAGGAGAAGACGATGATGACCGGAAGGTTGAACGGAGAAGGAAAAGGTTAAGGATGAAAATTGACGACGATGGTTGCGAGTCGAACGAGTCGAAACGGTGGTTGCGACTCGTAATCGAGGTTGCGAGTCGTAACCAAAACAAGACGAGCCGAGATCGTAGACGGTTGCGAGTCGGAACCGAGGTTGCGAGTCGATACAACAAAAGTGATGTTGATGGTGATGAGTGAGACGGAGATGATGGTGAACGGTGATGATGACCGGAGGGTGGAAGATCGTCGGAGATGACGGGTGTAGCGAAGATGGTGATGAAGGTGAGAATCACGATGATGGCAGTAACAGGTTGGTCGGACGATGATGGACGGTAACTGAATGATGAATGATACGGAGAAGATGATGGTTGCGACAGGCCGTGAAGAGTCGAGATCTCGGTTGCGACTCGGAACCGAGATTGCGACTGGGAAGAGATTGCGACTGGGAGGAGGTGATTGCGACTCAAAACAGGATTTGTCGAAACCTGGTTGCGACTAGTGATGATTTGATGATGGTTGCGAGTCGGAGGAGATGATCAGATGGTGTGGTTGCGAGTCGGGATGTGGTTGCGACACGGATCTGAAAATGTGGAGAATTCTGTTGACTGGAGACCAAGTAAGGTTGCAAGTGGATTTGAAATTTGGAATGGAGGTTGCGACTTGAGAAGTTAGGACTCGGAACCGTTTAAAAAATCCTTTGCACTCTTGGAATCAGTTTAAAATTCAAACCAAATATTTGTTTTAAAAAACAAACAAGAAAGATATCCCGAGAATTTTGTGATTTCGGTAATTTTGGAAAAATCAAGAATTTTCAAAAATAAAAAAAATTCCTTTAACACAATTTTGAAACGGATCAAGGAGCAAATTATGGCAATTTTTCAATAATAACCCGATGAACACGATGAAGAACGCTAAGAACACGAAGAACACCGAACCAAAAATAACGAAAATCTTGAATATTTGATATCAAACCGAGCCTAGAAATAGGTTCTAAAGGCTCTGATACCACTTGTAAGTCCCGTGAAACCGGATCTTTCAATGATATCAAACTAATCTTGTGAGAGTGCGGAAACCAAACACAAGATGATTCAAGATAAACCGAAAAAACAGAAAATACGAAGAACACGAAGAATAAAAATTCCAAATCTTGAATATTTGATATCAAACCGAGCCTAGAAATAGGTTCTAAAGGCTCTGATACCACTTGTAAGTCCCGTGAAACGGATCTTTCAATGATATCAAACAATCACCAAGTTTGTGCGGAATCCAAACTTGGTGAGATTCAAGAATAACGGAAAATATGAATAACAAAGAACAATACCGAATCACCTTTAAACACTTGCACACGATTCTATTACTTAAACAAGCAAAACCGTCTAGTACAAGTGTTCTACCACCAAAACCGCCTCTCTCTCTAGAGAAAATGTAACAATGATCATCCAAAGGTTCAAACCCTAAAACAAGTTGAAAACTTGTTTATATACTTACTAAAGCCCACTTCCCTACATGGGCTCCCCTTGGGCCTGCTTGGCCCACATGGCCTATAGCTTGGCCCAAGTGACCTCTAAAGGTCCAAAACCTAATATAAACTAACCCGGTAAGGCCCAGCTCGTAACCATAGCTCGTTGTATTAATTTGATGCGTCAGTCTCACACTTTAGGGCCTAACACTGACACTTGGGCACGCCCCCGTGTTCACTGAGCACGGGGCGTGTTCAGCCTTCTGTTCTCTTGTTTTGCTTGGGAAGATGCTTTCGGGGAGGTCGGGCATGCCACATTTGTTCCTTTTCTTGTATTTATGTTAGATTTAGCTGCCTTTTTGCTTCTTTTGTTAATTTGAGCTCATTTAATCCTGAAAATACAAAAGGAACACAAAAGCACATTTTTTCCAACATTAGTACTAAAAAAGGGTTAGTTTTATGCCACAATTGATGTAATTTATATGTTGCATTTTGTGCACATCACCAGCACCTAATCCCTTAGACCCAGACTACGACCCGTGGTACGATGATCATAGGGATTATCAGCAACGCTACCACATATCAGAAGAGCCCATGCCAAACCTAGCAGCTTACCCAGGTCTGGACCCTCTAGATCCCTATTATGATAATGATGAATACATTAAGGAAATCCTAGAGAATCCATATCCGCAGGAAAAACCCATGCCACAGTACCCAGATCCAGTACCAGCACCTGCGCCCCCAATGAGTGCAGAAAATGTGCAAGAGCTCCGAACTTTCGGAGAAGAGATTTTAGAAAGTAGCGAGAGAATGAGGCAGGTTGGAGAACGACTCGTCTGGAAGTATGACGAGCGTAACATGGAGTTCTGGATGAACCCATATCCGTGAAGATGATTGTGGAGGTAGTAGTAGTAGTAGTAATAATAATAATAATAATAATAATAATAATAATAATATAATATATAATATGTGTGTATGTTTGAAAAAAAATCTAAATCATAGCTATGGATGCCTACTAGTAGTGTAATTTTTATTTCAGTTGTATTTTAATTTTAATTTCCAGTATCGGTTTGTATTAGATGCATATTATATATAAGAAAAGAGTAAGTCGCAATGCTCGACGTTTTTTATCAACATGCGTGTTGTGTGATTGATTGTATTAAATATTAACTTGTGATATTAATACATGGTAAATGTTTAAAATTCAGATGGACAACGAAGTGAACCAGGAAAACCAGAATGACAATAACCCGAATAATGATAATCTGAACAACAATAACAATGGAAATCAAGTGGATAACAGTGTCATTCAACACATAGTGGCACAAGGGATAATAGATGCGATGCCGTTTATTATCAAAACAGTTAGGGAAGCGGATAATAAAAGTAACCATAGCAGTAAGCGACCCACTGAACCGGAACACAACATAAACAATGGACCCATACTTCAAGTGCCCATTCCCAAAAGAAGAAGATCCATGCCTTATGGTTGTTCTTATAAAGAATTCTGGTCTTTTAAACGAATGGAATTCTCGGGCAATGAAGGGGCCGTTGCAGCTCTACGCTGGATAGAAAAGACTGAGGCTGTCTTAAAAATAAGCAAGTGTCCGGAAGAGGATAAAATAATGTTTACTTCCAATCTGTTTAAGAATTCAACATTAGAATGGTGGAACACTATCCTCCAGTCTAGGAGAAGTGATAGGGTTTACAATATGGAATGGGAGGAATTTAAGAACATGGTGGAAAGGAAATTTTGTCCTCCCAATGAAAAAGAACAGATAGCAAATAAATTCTTAAACCTTAGGATGACTGGAGTGGATAGTAAGGGATACACTACATTATTCTTTGAATATGCTAGAATAGTGCCAACCCTTGCATCACCAGAACTAGTATTAATCTTCCGTTACATCTGGGGATTAATTAGTGAAATAAGACATGTAGTCAAGGCAGCTAGACCTCAAACCATAGAAGAAGCTGTAGAACTAGCAAACACCTTGACAGATGAGTTAGTGCGTACACGAGAAGAAGACCAGAGAATGAACCTAGCTCAAAGGCTTACCCAGGAATTTCGCTACGGAAATTCCAACCGTGGGAGAAATGTAGGTTCTACCTCTGCACCCTACTGCAAGGCCTGCAAGAAAAAGCATTCGGGAAAAGGCTCTACCTACTGCAATTTTTGCAAGATACCAGGGCACAAGGAAGAAGATTGCAGGAGGAAACCTAATAATGGAATGTGCTTCAACTGTGGAGAAAAAGGTCATATCAAGCAAAACTGTCCAAAACTAGTTCTATCCATGGGCAACAAGAACACTAAAAATGCTAGAGTATTTTTTTTACGGCAGATGAAGCCAAAATGATTCCGGATGTGATAGCCGGTACGTTTTTAGTTAATGATGTTTTTGCTAAAGTATTATTTGACTCTGGTGCGAACCAAAGTTTTATTAATACTTCATTTTCAAACTTCTCAATCAACCATTAACTAAACTCCCACAAGAATGTCTAGTAGAGACAGCCAATGGGGAAACCGTTAGGATTTCTGAAATATTGCAGGGAGCAAGAATAGAGTTTTTAAATCAAAAGTTTATTGCAAACCTTTACCCAATGAATCTGGCAGGATTTGATGTTGTATTAGGAATGGATTGGTTAATAGCCAATAAAGCCAGTATTTTATGTGATCAAAAGTCAATTCAAGTAAATTCACCAAAAGATGAAAAGATCATAATTAAAGGAGATAAGCTATCTAGATCCACGAAATTCATCTCTGTGATGAAAACAACAAGTTATATAAGAAAAGGATTATTAGTGTATTTGATTTCCATAATCACTAACACTAAAGGAAAAGAACTAAAAGATATTCCAGTAGTATCTCAGTTTTCAGATGTATTTCCAGAAGAATTACTAGGAGTACCGCCAGATAGAGAAGTTGAATTCAGAATCCATCTGCTACCAGGAACAGCACCAATTACCAAAGCACCCTACTGCTTGGCACTAGTAGAAATGCAAGAATTGAAGAAACAGTTAGACGAATTGTTGGAGAAGGGATTCATACTGCCAAGTTCATCACCATGGGGAGCACCAATCTTATTCGTTAAGAAGAAAGACGGATCGATGCGTATGTGCATTGACTATCGTGAATTAAACAAGGTCACAATCAAGAATCGGTATCCATTACCAAGAATTGATGATCTGTTTGATCAATTGCAAGGAGCTCGATTTTTCTCTAAAATCGATTTACGGTCAGGATATCATCAATTAAAGGTACAGGAAGAGGACATTCCTAAGACCGCTTTTAGAACAAGGTATGGCCATTATGAATTTACTGTCATGTCATTTGGTTTAACCAATGCCCCAGCTGCATTTATGGACATGATGAACAGAATATGTAAGCCATATTTGGATAAATTCATAATTGTCTTTATAGATAATATTCTCATTTACTCTAAGAGTAAAGAGGAACATGCAAAGCATTTGCACGCACTTCTAAGTTTATTGAGAAAAGAAAAGCTTTATGCTAAGTTTTCGAAGTGCGAATTTTGGTTAGAACAGGTACAGTTTCTTGGACACTTAGTCAATTATGAAGGAATTCATGTGGATCCTACCAAGATCGAGGCAATTACCAGATGGAAAACCCCTGAATCACCAACAGAGGTTAGAAGTTTCCTAGGATTGGCAGGTTATTATAGAAGGTTTATTCGAGATTTTTCTATAATAGCCATTCCCTTAACTAAGCTAACCTATAAATCTGTTAAGTTTGAATGGGGACCAAAACAGGAAGAAGCATTTAGAATTCTTAAGCAAAGACTGACCAATGAACCCAAGCATTACCAGAAGGAACTGAAGACTTTGTAGTCTATTGTGACGCTTCTAAGTTAGGTTATGGATGTGTATTGATGCAACGTCAAAAGGTTATAGCTTACGCCTCTAGACAACTTAAGAATCATGAAGAGAATTATTCAACTCATGATTTAGAATTAGGAGCAATAATTTTTTCTTTGAAAATTTGGAGACATTACCTTTACGGTAGTAAGTTTACTGTTTTCACAGATCATAAGAGTTTAAGGTATGTTTTCGGGAAAAAAGAGTTGAATATGAGGCAAAGACGCTGGATGGAGATACTTAGTGATTATGATTGTGATATCCAGTATCGTGCAGGAAAGGCAAATGTAGTAGCTGATGCTTTAAGTTGAAAGTATCATGAAAAGTCAAAAAGAATACGTTCTCTTAAATTAAATCTACAAGTAGATTTAAATGAACAGATTAGAAAAGCACAACACTCAGTAATCAAGGATGATACTGAAAAATTAAAAGGAATGATTAAGGAATTAGATCAAGGAATAGATGGAATTTGGAGATTCCATAAGAAAAGAATATGGACACCTAAATTAGGAAACCTACGCCACCGTATATTAGAAGAAGCCCATAAGTCTAAGTATACGATGCATCCTGGAAGTGATAAGATGTATCAGGATTTAAGAAAGAATTTTTGGTGGATAGGAATGAAAAAGGATATAGTAGCTTATGTTTCTAAGTGTTTAACCTGTTCACAAGTTAAAGCTGAACATCAGAAACCCTCAGGATTGTTGCAACAGTTAGAAATGCCAGTTTGGAAATGAGAATTGATAACAATGGATTTTGTTACCAAATTACCCAAAACAAGGAAAGGTAATGATACAATCTGGGTGATTGTAGACAGGTTAACTAAGTCAGCTCATTTCCTACCAATGAAGGAAACTTTCAGTATGGAACAATTAGCTAAGTTATATGTAAATGAAATAGTTTCATTACATGGAATTCCTTTATCAATTGTTTCTGACAGAGATAGCCGTTTTACCTCTCATTTTTGGACAAGTTTCCAAAAAGCCATGGGAACCAAGTTGAATCTAAGCACAGCCTATCATCCTCAAATGGACGGACAAAGCGAAAGGATAATTTAGACAATGGAGGACATGCTTAGAGCTTGTGTAATTGATTTCGGAGGTAATTGGGATGATCATTTACTATTGATAGAATTTTCTTATAATACCAGCTATCACACAAGTATCAATGCTGCACCATTCGAAGCACTGTATGGACGAAAGTGCCGAACCCCAGTCTGTTGGGCAGAAATTGGGGAAAAGTAATTATCTGGACTAGAAATAGTGCAAGAAACAACCGACAAGATCATTCAAGTCAAGGAACGACTGAAAGCAGTACGTGATCGACAGAAGAGTTGTGCAGATAACAGGCGAAAGCCGTTGGAATTTCAGATAGGTGACAAAGTGTTATTAAAAGTCTCTCCTTGGAAAGGAGTGGTAAGATTCATAAAAAGGGGAAAGCTAAGCCCCAGGTATATTGGACATTTTGAGATTATTAGGAGAATAGGACATGTAGCCTATCAGCTACAACTGCCAGAGGAAATGGCAGGAATACATGATGTATTTCATGTATCTAATCTCAAGAAATGCTTAACTGATGAGTCATTGATAGTACCTCTTAAGGACATAGAGGTAAATGAGCAATTAAAATTTGTAGAAAGGTCTCTACAGATTGAAGACAGGAAAGTTAAAAACCTCAAACATAAGAGATTAGTTCTGGTCAAAGTGAAATGGGACTCCAAAAGAGGACCAGAGTACACATGGGAACTTGAATCCGAGATGCAAAGGATATATCCAAACTTGTTCCAGTAGATCTTGAGGACGAGCTCTAAAACAAGGTGGGGAGGATATAACAACCCTCAAAATAATTTTCGACACCTCTAAAATATTTAAAATATCACTATATGTCTTAAAATACACCTCGTGTACGAAATACGGCCCTAAATACCTTTAATTTAATAAAATTAAATTAAAAACAAATTTCAGAGGTGCTCGTGGGGCGCAACGCCCCTAGCTACTTCTGTCGCGGGCCGCGACGAGCCAGGCCACCGGGACACCTCCGGTGCTGCCACTTGTCGCAACCGTGTCGAGTCTAGCATCCGAGTCAGCCAAGCTAGGGCCTACCCTAGCTGGCGTCGCGGGCCGCAAAGCCCTCCGTGGTTTCGTTCGCGGGGCGCGACAGGGTCAACAATCAGCTCTACAAATTGAGTCGACGAGCACAGTTCACAAATCGTTCAAAATTCATTTCTTTCTCTCAATTTCTCTATAGTAGGCACTATACCCGGGAAAAATACCCCCCTAATAATGAAGTTCTGCCTCGTTGTAAGTATCATAACCCCCGGTTACGTATTAGATACGCTGCCCGATTGATCCAGGGTTCCGTAACGGCTGTCGTGGTTCTGCCCGTCGTAGTCGTTGGAATGCCGTCTCGGGGAGGGTATTACTAATGTAAATATTGGGTTATTATACTAACGCGTGTGCATTTGTATAATTTATAGATAATCACCAAGAAATCCTTAAAGGAAACCCTAAGACAGCAATGTGAGTAATCTCCTTTTTGTTAACTGTTTTTACAAAATCTCACCTAAATTAAATTATATTAAACAGTGATTGAGTATTTGTATTCTACAATTATGGTCGGTATGTTGGGGTTTTGTATACAAAATTTGTTACTACCTTGCGAGGAGTAACATGACCACAAGTCGGGTTGACAGTACCGTGGTGGTAATTGAATAGATGGAAACAAATGTAATTGCGCGACCGCCCTCAATACTGTACAATGGTTTTTACTAAACTTGATTAAACTGGGATTCACTCACCAGTATTTCCCACTGACAAAATCTTTTTAAACGCGTTTCAGGTAACAAAATGTAAAAGCCAAGTAGAAGCCAGCTGAACAGCACTGAAGGCTTAGAAAAGTGGCTATAAAGTTACCTAAAATAAAGAGATGTTTTATGTAAATAAAATAGGGTTTATCCCTATGAAAATGTGTGTACTTCAAAACTTGGGATTATTCCCGCGTGTTTAATATTGAGAAAGCGTGGTATTTCACTCTGATAAAATATTTACTAACTACGGTCCTGATGTAAATTCCGCTGTCAAAAAGGATAAAACACAGATACCACCAAAACTGGCCGCGGCCGCCCATTCCCGGGTTTGTTAGGGGACGGGGGTTGTGACAGTACATGTATACAGTGATGACATCATAAGTTTTATTTGAAGTCATTCTGATATTGCGAGGCTGCTTAAACATCTAAAGATTATCGCATCCACTACAGGGGTATACGTTTCCTCATAATCACTACTGGGATTTGGGAAAAAATCTTAATGTTAAAAATCATGCCTTACATCGCAAAACTCATTCTTTACGTTTTCTTTTATTTAAAGACACACATTTATAACCTACTGGTTTGACGTTTATGGGTATTCGAACTGCTAGTTCGAAAACGTTTAGTTTGTCGAGCGAATTTAATTGGCATTTAATTTATCTAGCCATTCTGGCTATTTATGTGCGTACACTCTTGCACAGTTTCTATATACGTAATCTTTTTCGTCGATTACATCTATTGCTATAGCATATTCAAATATATCATTTTACACGTGTTTCATTACGGTTCCATATTATACCTTTTTTTTGTACATAAATCATTTAGATCTCATACTTGTTTGGTAACTGAGTCTCTTCTGGAACTCCATTATCCTATATCAAAATTTCGCTATCTCCTCTAGGATTTTAACAATAACCTCTTTTAAAGTTTTCATATGCAACCCTTTCTTGGGTTTTGTATACAACCACTTATGGGGTATTGTATTCTACCACTTCTGGGGTATCCTATGCAACCTCTTCTTGTTACACCAACTGTGTTACTCTGCTCTTTTCATGTTTGTGGGTTTTGTCTTTTGGAACCGATTTACCTCCCACATTTTCTTGATATGGTAATCATTTTGTGATTTTATTTCGAGCAAGTGAATTTAGTGCTGGTATACGTGACTTTTGTCAATCTATTTGTATTTATGAATGCATCAGGTATTTCATTTGCTATTATTTGAAAAGTCATGCCCTTTTGGACTTTAAATTAACGTTGACAACTTCTGGGGTCGAGATTTAATATGATGCATTCTCTGTTTAGGTGTATTTCCAGTCTTTTATTTTCCTTATCTTGTCTCCCCCTAAGACTGGGAATATTGGTTTGTTAAATGGATAGTCAGTATAGGTGTTGTAAACATGTCCATTTTGGTACTTACATATATCGCATAACCAAAATAACTTTTGGTTCTCTTCTACAGAGCAATTGTTGTGGGGAGTATTTATGATTAGCAGTTGGTTTTGAACTGATTAGACAGTCGGTAAAATGGAAATTTATCTAGACTATATATGCCTCTTACTATATTTCATATTGTTCCCAACAATGGTCTCTACAATTGTTTGTCAAAGTTCAACATTAAACAATGTCAAAGATCAACATTTTATACTGTCGGGCAAAATCCCTTTTCAACCATATACACTTAAAAGCATGCTAAAATATGGATGCATCACTTAAGACCAATGAATATTTACATGGTCCACATATAAGTGGGATAGTTAGTAGGAATTTCTTTTTTGGATGGCATAAAGATTGATTCGCTAAGAAAATTCATGGCATAAGTGTTTTGGTAGCAAGACTGTTAGATTACTTAGTAGCGCTAGTTAGCACTTTTAATTATTTGGCATATTATGTTGATGACTTATTTAGTCATGTCATGTGGTAAACGTATAAATTTTCTAGTAACTTCTGGTTACTCACCATATTTGATTTAATGAAATATTGTAGATATAATGTATCATCTTAGTAACTTCTAATATGGTCTTCAGGCCATATTTGCTATATGATATATTGTAGATATTTCATATTTGGTATCATTTTTCTTTCACACCATTCCAATGTGATAACTCCTTATCCAAACATAGTTGAAACTTAATAAATTTCTTCAAAATCAATAGTGTCTCTACCGAGACAACTACAACTGGTAAAAATATTTATTATATTTTGTGATAGTGTTAATTGTGTTGTTGTATATCGGACGTTTGCCATCTCAATTTGTGATTGCTTCTAGATACACATATGTATAATGCATGCCTTCACATGAGTATGTTAAGGGTTTTTTTTTGTGTATCACTGGTTGGTCAATCCACATTTGAAGCGAATGTTTATATTTCCCCTTCTCGCACCTGCCTCTTAGTGACCGACTCATATTAAGTTCGTTTGAGCCATTGATATCATTTTTTATTTTATCATGATCATCCACATGTATGGCCTTTACTATGGCCAAATAATCCTTTTTCTCCTCTGACGACATTAACCAATTATAACATTTACCTCAGGGAATGAGCTAGCACGTGTTAGTCAGATTGAATTGAATGGTATATAAATATTAGCTTGATATTTTGATTTGCAATTTAAAAGACGTGATGTCGAGAAAATTTATAGCAAGCTTTTTAGAGGATGAGCAACTTCTGGTGGTCAAACATATCGATCGAGTATCTTCACACATCCAAAGTATGTCACGGATGAGAAATATTATAGTTTTAACCTTTGTTTGGAGGGAAATCATGAACTAGTCAAAAGATTTTCTACTTTTCCACCAGGCTATATGTTATCCGAAGATGAAGATGCCGAGTGTGATGAACTCAAGTTTGAATTTAACATTGAAAAAAAACGTCAAGGAAACAAAACGTGACTTTGTATACATTTGAGAAAACTTCGGGTGCCAACAATGATTTAGGATTCATGTGAAAATCAATTTTTCTCTATAGAAGTGCTATGATCAAAAGAAGGATCTTTTGAACATTTTTTCTTAAAAATTTGAATTTTGAACATTTTTCTTAAGAATTCGAATTAAAAGTGATTTATTATTTAAATAGAGTAAAATTGTATTTTAACATATATAACTTATTACCGGGCTATAACAGAGAAAAACAATGACTTCCAAATATAGTTCATCATCCATCCATGTAGTTTGTTTAAGTTAAGAGACCACTACCTATTTTTCATTTTTTTTGTGAACTATTGACTATATTAATATCAGTTTTGGGTTTTGAATTGTAATCGACTTTTTACTTGTGGGGTAAATTGTTTTTATTATATTTTATGGTTAGTAATTAAATAGCATTTTATTGTTATTAATATATATGATGTTGGTTAATGCTTAAAAATTAAAATCATTAAATATCATTTTTCCATCATGTTGGTTAATGCTTAGAAATTAAAATCATTAAATATCATTTTTCCCATCATGTAGTTTAATTCATTCTTTATTAATTTTAATTCATTCTTACATTAGAAATTTGATTAATTTTATTACTTTAAATGATCTTTAATATCCATTTAATTATAATCTTAAATGATATAGAGTTATGAACA
Organism: Helianthus tuberosus; assembly: GCA_030545235.1. Lineage (NCBI taxonomy): Eukaryota > Viridiplantae > Streptophyta > Magnoliopsida > Asterales > Asteraceae > Helianthus > Helianthus tuberosus. Next base: position 25,350 of record JARYGA010029025.1, on the reverse strand, counting down.
TGAATAGTCACAATATTCATAACACTAAATGATATGGAGTTACGGTCATTTATTATTATTTTAACACTCTTGATATGTATTAATTCCTTTTTAATCTAGAAGATTAAGAACTTAATGATACAAGTTTGAGCTTGAAACAAATTTAAACTGATTGGGATAATTAATGACTTGGTTGAATTTTTGACCAAGTAAAACGGCTGCTGGACTTTGACCATAACAACTCCTGGACCTACAATTCCACCAAATTCGGCCAACTAACAGATTCCAATGGGTTACGGTCATTTTTTCCGGAAACGATTTCCTGTTTCCAGAAAAGATCATTCTTTTTAGAATACATAACATAATGTAAAAAAATAACACTTTTTACTTTATTTGTTCATCTACTACAAAAATTATATGTGGATATTTGAGAGGGTTAATTTCTGGGTATATTAGCTTTGTATTCATCTTCTTTACTTTTAGTTTCTAATTTACATAATACTATTGGCCGGAAACTAAAAATCAATTTACAGAACCATACCCAATAATCTATATAATGTATATCTATATATGTATGATATACGTATTGTGCAATAAATCACGGAAGTTGGTTCGATATGTTACCTCAGTTGTTGTATACAGCTCTTGATCGATATCCGATTCTCAGTCGGATGTGTTTATACGCATATCAATCCAACATTCATGAATTCTGCCACCGTCGGGTTCTCAAACACGAAGATCATGTTTCCGAATGCGACCGGTGATGTGGTTTGGTGGCCATGGTCATCGTTCGTGTGGACAAAAAAAATGCAACAGAGGAGCAGGAGCCGGTTGTTCAATAATTTGCTTGGTAATTTTCTATATTTCACTTCGTATATTCACCTCCTATCTCCCTCAAATGAAAAGATGGTTCAAGTTGGGTTATTGAAATCATGACAAATCAGAGGGGTTGAAAGATAAAGAAAATGAATGGAAATTCGGTTACAAAATTAAGGAATTTGGAGAGCGATGTGCTGATAACGTGTGATAAAACAAGAAAGAAATAGAGAGAAACTGATTCAACTATATCATTCATCTGACATATACATCGTATATATAAACTAGTACAATAGAATCCCTAAAATTCTAAAGCCCATAAACATTGAGTTGGGCAATAAAATGGTTGCATTCATATTAGGATACAATATTTATTTTACCATTCATGGAGACTTTGAATTAATATGTATAATAATTTGTTTCCTCTGATATCGACCTAAACATATAATATCAATTTCACTATTTGAGATTGAGGGATAAAATCAAACAACTAAAGGACAACATTATAAAGTGTTTCATTTTTGTCAAAGAAGTTCATTAACCTATATATTAACCCCTATATATATATATATATATATATATATATATATATATATATATATATATATATATATATATATATATATATATATATATTTATTTATTTATATTAATTTTCAATTGAAATGAATAGTGATACATCCACATGTATCATACTTTTTCAGGATTTCGATGAGGGATGAGATGAGAGAGAAAGAGCCACATGATGTGCCATTTTTAATATCTACAAATGAAATGAATAGTGATACATCCACATGTATCATACTTTTTCACGATTTCGATGAGGGATGAGGTGAGAGAGAGAGCCACATGATGTGCCATTTTTAATATCTACAAACAAGAGTGTCGGCGGCAATAGTTGTTGCCCTTTATTGGGTGACATGGGCGGTAAGGGAACAGTGTCAGGCGGCTGCCTGGCACTTATCTATTGGCCTAATTAATTTATGATTTTATCTCCGCTTTAAAATTACGATTTTGCCATCGGTTCAAAATTACGTATTTGCCCCCAGTTCAAAATAAAATGACGCTTTTGCTCCCAGCTAAAATTCTTAATAAAATAAAATGACGTATTTGCCCCCAGTTCAAAATAAAATGATGTTTTTGCTCACAGCTAAAATTCTTAATAAAATAAAATGACGTATTTGTCGCCAGTTCAAAATAAAATGACGCTTTTGCTCCCACCTATATATTAATTTTCAAATGAAATGAATAGTGATACATCCACATGTATCACACTTTTTCACGATTTCTATGAGGTATGAGGTGAGAGAGAGAGCCACATGATGTGCCATTTTCAATATTTAAAAATGAAATGAATAGTGATACATCCACATGCATCATACTTTTTCACGATTTCAATGAGGGATGAGATGAGAGAGAGAGCCACATGATGTGCCATTTTTAATATCTACAAACAAGAGTGTCGGCGGCAATAGTTGTCGCCCTTTATTGGGTGACATGGGCGGCAAGGGAACAGTGTCAGGCAGCTACCTAGCACTCCCTTATTGGCCTAATTAATTTATGATTTTATCTCCGCTTTAAAATTACGATTTTGCCATCGGTTCAAAATTACCTATTTGCCCACAGTTCAAAATAAAATGACGCTTTTGCTCCCAACTAAAATTCTTAATTTTGCCCTCAGTTCAAATTTAAGGTTTTTGCCCCATTTAAAATTACAGTTTTGCCATTGGTTTCAAACGGGGGAATAGTGTCAGACAGCTGCCTGGCACTCCCCCATTGAACCAACAAGTTTATTATTTTATACTAACTTTAAAATTACGTTTTTTCCACCAGTTTAAAATTACGTTTTCGACCCCAACTCAAAATAAAATTATGCTTTTGCCCTCTTCTCAAAATTACGAATTTGCCCTCGGTTCAAAATTACGATTTTGCCCGCAGCCCAAATTTACGTTTTCGCCCCCCCTGTTCAAAATAAATTTATGTTTTCCCCCAGCTAAAAATTACGATTTTGCCCTCTGTTAAAAATTATCATTTTGCCCCCAGTTCAAAATACAATTATGCTTTTTCCCCAACCTCAAAATTACAATTTTGCCCTCAGTACAAAAAAATAAGGTTTTTCTCCAACTTAAAATTACGATTGTGCCCTTAGTTCAAATTTATATTACGATATTACCCCAAGTTAAAAATTATGCATATGGCCCTGCGCAAATTTACGATTTTGGTTTTACCATCACTTTAGCTTTTGGAAAACAGTCAAAAAATACAACTTTGTTGCCAGTTAAAAATTACAGTACTGTCATTGTTTTGGTTTATTTTAGCAAAACTATAAAAGTGTTTTGTTTTCATTACTTTTAATTGGTTTTCGTGTCAAGTAGCTGTTTAACACTCGCTCATTTGTCCTGACAAATTACCGTTTTGCCCTGAGCTCAAAATTACAGTCTTATCATCGTTTTAGTTTTTTTTTTCTAGCAAAACTATATGACTGTTTTTTTAATTGGTTGAGAATTATTCGACCATCGCCCCGCAACGCGAGCGGGGCATCAACTAGTTTAAATAATTAAACCATAATAAGGAAATGTCTATTAGACCACCCGTGGTGATATGGGGATTGGGCGTTTTTTGCCCTAATCCATGCCCAAAAACGCTCCAGCACCGCCCCCTAGGCGTGGTTTTTTTTTTTTTTTGTTCTGCATGTTTTAGAAAACGCCGGGTACAAATGAAATTGGCCTATCAAAATGGAGAGACATGGTTTTAATGAAATATTATTTGATGTAATTTACAAATAAAATTAATAATTAGTTAATCATGGAATGAGGCATTATACCACTACACTCATTTTAACTTCAATCCCTATAATGCTCCTTTGCTGACTAGGTGACCACGTGTCCCTTCATACCCAAGGATGGGACATTTGTTTCACTCACCATTACACATAATCTTAATAACATTGGTAAATGAACACTAGATAAAGTTACCAAAATACTACGTGAACACGACACAATATTTAGTGGTTCCAACACAACACTTTATAAATAAATATTTGGTTGTGTTCCAGGTGAATCATTCAACCCGTCAATCTAATACGATCGACACCTCTGGTTTGTAACTCTAGTGTTATGTTATATACCTTAAAAGTATATGTTAACATGTGTTTTTATAAACAAATTCAGCCTTAGATATGCGGTAAAGTAAAACGCATGGTACAAATAAACATTTAGGATACAATTTTCTCTTATATAATTACTTCGCTCAAATGATAATTAGTTACACGGGTGGTGGAAAATTCTTATACATTTACACATATATTTCAATGGTGTATGGTTTTGACTTTTAATTAATGGAATGAGATTGACTTGTACGAATATATATGAACCGTCACATCTCAATATCTCATCACCATATATATACCAAGTATCTTAGGAATAAGATTGCATCCAACATTATTCATCTTATCAATAAGAATAGTATATTTGCTTTTAAAGATATATATTCTCAACCATCTATTTTTGTGATGATACCTTGAATCATAGATGAATGGGAATATGAAGTGTGGCTATCATTCATAAGAGAGGGGAAAACGACTCGGGAATAAGCATATGATGTGTACTATTCGAGCCTAATGGCATTCAACCTACGACGTATACTTATACTTTAAAAGTTCTACTTTGGTTGAACTCCTAAATTGTGAATTGGGTTTTTAGGTCCTCACATAATTTATACAAGTCAATCACTAATATCCCACCATAATTTATACATAACTTAAGGGGGTCAGAGCACAAACCGATTTCGGAAATCGGGCAGGGTACCCGATCGAGAACACTGTCGTCGATCCCTCAGGTATCACAAATCAGGTAGTGGATTGGAGTTGTAGTTACCGATTGAAAAGGTCTGTGTGGGTAGGAGAGAGATAGAGAGGTAGTGTAAAAGGGCGGGTTCCATGATTTAGGCTACGGGTGCCACCTATTTATGCGTTTTGGGGTAGTTTAGGATAAAAGTGAGTTGGCAATGCGTGGTTGGTTGAATTTCGGGTACATTCGAATTGTACTCTGACCCCCTTTATATGATAAAAGTGTATATGGTGTGTGTGTATATATAATTATGAATGTGTGGGATTAGGTTTAAACGTGAACAAAATCCCAAGCGTGAACCGCGTGAACTAATCTGAACCATTGATTTCAAATCATTGTTACAAGGGTAGGATTGTAATTTCTTATAATATAAATATTGAATTTTAATTTTTATTTTATTAACTTTAAAAGATTATCTACATCAGTTTCATACGTTTTCAAAAAATTAGAATCAAATCTTAACATATTTTTTATTGTTCAAAATTATTTTTCATAATCTTCTCAACAAACATCAATATCTTCATTGTTCTTGATCCACAATTCACGCTCATAATTTTCTTATACAATTAACGTCGTTCAATATTATATCGCCGGAATTCAACTTTCAGAAACCTGTAAATATTGCCGGAGATCAACGGTTCATAAAATCGGAAAATCTCGCCGGAAATTGTTCTTTGCTGATATAGTCGACTGTATCTTTGCCCCTATTCGCCGGACATCAACAGACATCTGTAAGTCGACTGTATATTTGTCCCTAATCGCCGGACGTATCGTGTGTCATCTTCATTGTTTCCGTCACCATCAGTCGCCGGAAATCCAAACTTAAGCCGGATTAAATTTCCGGCGAATATTAATTGTATTAGCTAAACAGTTTTTTTCCGGCAGGTGCTATTGTGTTTCATTCATGGCCGAACCAGAAAACGACAATCACATTTATGACGCAAACAATGTCGATAATGTATTTGTTACAACATTGGATCATCCAGGTAGTGTAATCGTATGACCATTGATTTCCATATATTTTAACGAACACGTAATATTGTCATTGTTTGTTGAACTAGAGGTTTTAGTCTACCTTTTTTTTGTGTATAACTTTAACTCCGTAGTACACATATGTACTGGGGTGTTTCATTCAATCCGTCATGATAGTACACATGTGTATTATACACGGTTTTTAGATGTCAATAGTGTATTATACACGTCGAAAGACACGTGTATAATACACGGTATAGTACACATGTGACCCATAGTGTTGTTGTCTTTTTGTTTTTTTGAATGATTTTTTTAATGTGATTGTGCAGAGTCCGTTGCTAGCAACGTTTATGAAACGCCAAATGGTACTAGGTACTGGACACCAATTGTCCCCCCTGGATTCAAACCGTTTTTGAAAGCGAGATTTAGTACGATTGAACAAGCAATTGCAATGTACGAGGAGTATGCACAGCTTGCTGGATTTGGAACCCGATTGGGTACTTCGAAAAAAGAAAAAATAGGCGACACCTTAGTTACTACTCGGCGTTACGTTTTATGCTCCAGGGCGCCAGTGAACAAACATAAACGTAAAGAAACTAACTCTGATGATATTGACTCAACTTCACCATCACGTCGTTCCAATGTCAAAGTTACAGATTGTAAGGCATGTGTGAAGTTTCGTCGTATAAAAAAGTCAGCTGAGTATGAAATATATGATTTTGTTGAACAACACAACCATGGGTTTACATCTCCCGAGAATCTTGACTTATCTCTAAAGCGAAGAAAGCTCGATTTTTCTACACAAGAGTTCATAGCAAAGTGTCGCAATGCTAATCTTGGCCCCACCAAATCCCACAAGGTACACGTTGCAATAAAAGGTGGCCACCATAATGTTCACGGTACCGTTGTGGACTACAAAAATTGTGGTCGTGACATTCGAGATTTTATTGGAGATAGAGACGCGCAAATGATAATTGACAAATTCAAAGCTCGCAGCGAAAATAAAGTTAATTACACTTTTGATACCCATATTGATGATATGGAACTTCAGTTAATTTTTTGGTGCGATGGCGTTTCTAAAGTAAACTACGAAGCGTTCGGTGATGTTTTGGCGTTCGATGCAACGTATCATACAAATATGTGAGTTTCTTAACATTTCAATTATAATATTGTTACATTTTTTGCTTATCAGTTACATTTGAAATCTTTTTTTCGAACAGGTACGATATGATTTTCGTGCCTTTTACTGGAGTTGACCATCATAAAAAGTGCACAATATTTGGGGCTGGTTTGTTACATAATGAGACTATTGAATCATACACATGGCTTCTCGAAAAATTTCTTCAGGCGCACAATGGAAAACAGCCACTGTTGGTATTAACTGATCAGGATTGTGCTATGAAACAAGCTGTCGCCAACGTATTTGACAAGTCCATCCACCGACTATGTATGTGGCACATTATTCAAAAGTTGCCAGCAAAGGTATTTTTTACTAACATGTGTACATCATAATGGCATTACTTTGTAGCAAAGGTGTAAATATGGCATTTTTATCTAAATGTACACATGTGTATTATTCGCTATAATACCTTATGTACACATGTGTACACCGGAGTAATACACATAGTGCTAATTTTTTTATTTTTTTTTTAGATCAAGGGTAACGACAAAAGGAACAAAGAAATCAAGAAAAAATTCCATAAACTTGTGTGGAATGTTTACATCAAACCAGAAACATTTGAAAAGAGATGGCATTCACTTATTGTTGAGTACGGTTTGGAAGACCATTCCTGGTTGACTGAAATGTATGCGATTCGTGAACAGTGGATCCCAGGATATTTTCGCGAAATACCTATGTGTACGTTAATGAAGACCACTTCTAGGTGCGAAAGCGCAAACCATTTGTTCAAATCAAATTCTAGTCCACACAATACGTTGGTACAGTTTATGTTGTGCTACGAGACGTCCGTCGATGGGTTACGAAATGACCAACGTGAACTCTCTCATCAAACAGACACCACTAATCCAGAATACAAAACCAAATGGCCGATCGAACGTCATGCGAACGATATCTATACTAGAAAAATATTCTTGGACGTCCAAAAGGAAATTCTCAAGGGTAAAGAGAATAGCTACATTGCTGAACGATCACTATCAGATGGAGTAAACTGTTTCGTGATTGCTCACCAAGATCAAACATCAGAAGTTTTAAATGAGTTCAAGGTTAGCAACTAACACTTACAATATACTTTTTCTTTAATGCATAATGTCCAGTAATTCACCCTTACATTACAGGTCACGTTTAACAAACAAGATCTATCAGTTTCCTGCAAGTGTATGGGATTCACCCGAAATGGATATCTATGTCGTCATGTGTTCTGCGTACTTGGACATCATAACGTACATAAGATTCCAACACAATACATTCACCCAAGATGGAGGAGAGATGCTATTCCTAGCAGCGTTTATAGCCTTGAGAACAGGTTATCTATTGATCAAAGCAGGAGCGGAAGATTATGGCGTAACATATTAGATAATTTGGAAATGTGTAGAGACAGAGTGAGAGGCAAGATTGATAATTTAGAGGAACTCGATGCTCAAGTACAGGCATTAAAGGATAAGATCTTTGCAGAAGTTCCATATGATCCGGATATTAATAAGAAGGATGTCGTCTACCAGGAAATTCTTTCCCATGCCATACCAGAGGAGGTCTCGTGTACTACACCGAAGAAAATCCGTAATAAAGGCTGTGGGAAGCAAAAACGACCGGTTGGCCCAAAGGAAATAGCAATAAAGAAATTCAAAAAAAAGAGAAGAAAATGTAGTGTTTGTGGGAAACGGGTTAGGAAGCATGATAAAAGGAATTGTCCAACTAAAAAAGGTAAACCAACGAAGGATGATTCATCTACCGAAGAAGATGACGAGGAAGAAGAGGATGACCATTTAGAGTATGACGAAGGAAGCGAAACCGGTACTGATGGCGAAGGAAACGAAACCGGTACTGATGGCGAGGATAACGAAAGTGATAGCTAGAAATATTCTTGAATTTACAAACATTTTTTTAAACAACTTGGTCAACCTTTTCCTTTATTTTTTGTTTTGAGATTTTTATTTTATCGTTTGACAATTGTTTTTGTGATTGTTTAATGAATGATTGATATTGAGTTTGTTTGTTTCGATATTTTAACCAGTAATCACTTACAGGTTTATTGTTGGAAAAAATGTACACAAAGACATAAGCAACATTCCTGTTTAATGGGGCAAAATTTAATCATGAAAGCTGTACACTTGTGTACTTGTATGCAATTACCGAACTACACAGGTGTACTTTGATGTTTACATCACAAGTACTCATGTGTACCTACAATTAAATTTATCAAAACTATGCTCATTTTTTTATTATCAAAACCTATAATTAAATTTAATACACAGCACACACATTACGTACATTAACCTGTCAAGTAGTTTGACAAACCAAAAAACCATACATATACACAATAAACTTTTATTCCACTGCTTCAACAAGTATCAAAAAACCAAAACCATCAAAAATTTAAAACCAAAAAAAGTTAACAACTGTCAACCAATATAGACGTACTAAAAACGACCTATTCCATTTTCCTTTTCATGTTTGGCTGCTTCATCCAATACGCGGCTACGGTGCTTGTTGGCCTCCGAAGTAACTAGCTTTATTGCGTACTTTTTCCTCAAACGTGTCAATGTCGATTTTTTCTCCTTACGGGTTATTGGGAAACCACTATCCCACTTATCGGCCGTTACCCCGAACCAAGTCTCCATATGTCTCATTACAAACACTCCGCAATCCACGGTGTTGTTCACTGTCTTCCATTCAAAATCCAACCTTACCACGTCCGCAATCTCAATTTCTGCACTCTTAGGATGATCCACCATCTTCAAATACTTACAGAAAATATCTTTCTGAAACCAAAACATCATGTAATGCCCAGTTAAAATATGTTCACTAACAGCAATACTAGTTTATGTATTTAATTGATGCATATACCACTTTGTAAGGCGTTGTCTTTTGGAAGAAGTTGTTGTCGTTGATCAGGTGAATCGGGCTTTCGCGATCGTCCATGTTGTCAATTACCGTTATTGCGTTTCTTTCCATATCAAAGCACACCAAATAAAAATGGTTATGCTCAAGGATCGGAAAGCATATGACGCAATACTCGGACAAACTCATTAACGATTCTTTTTGGTCAACAACCAAAAACAAGGCACTTTTGAATTTATCAACACGCCCAACATCCCCGTGCGTCCCATTCCATAATATATCCTGGTCCTTAACACACAGCAAACAACAAACTTACATTTCAATAATCGGACACGCAAAGTATGATTCCATAACCTTCCCAAGTAAAATACAAACTATATCTTACAAAACAATTTGTATGGCCGAACAATCGCGGCTTTGTTCCTTTTACTTTATCAGCTTCCCCGAACATATTTATTCCGCTGATTCGATCTTTTTCCTCATAGTTTAGCATTGACGCAAAGCAATTTATTACTCCAGCGGCGATCCACCTACTTGGTTGTAAATCGTTCATTTGAAAATCGTACAACCCAACGCCGCTTTCGGTTTCGAATACCATTTTTCTGCAAAACGATACAGTATGAATCTCGCGTGTTCACTTATCCGTATGTCATGCAAAGTACAAGCATACGAGTACATGTGTGTAACAAAGGACATACACATACACCAGGTCAAAGACGTTTACAGCCATTCCCGGTGTACACATGTGTAAATGTGGTGTGTGCTTTTTAGTACACATGTGTTTTTTTCATTTTTGGGTAAATTATATACAACTATGATTTTTTTGGAAGTCACATAAATGCACCAGGTTACAGACTTATACAGCCATTCACATTGTACACATGTGGAATTTTTTTTGTGTATTATTTATTACACGTTTTATTACATTTTGTTTACATTATATACAAAGTTGAGTTTTTTAAAATCACTAAAAGTCAACAGGTCACAGACGTTTAAAAATGTGTACTCAGTACACACGTGTAACTATTTTCTGTTTTTTTTAGTACACATGTGTATAATGTAAAAAACATATCGTACACATGTGTAAACCGAAGATTCGGAAATGTTTTCCAACAAAAATTGAATGTCATTATGTATCGTGGAATATACAAGCTAATAGACCTGTGTACATTAAAAAAGCAGAACACAATTTTTCCGAAAATGAAAATGATACTTACGAATTCTTCCTCGCAACCTCGTTCAGTTCCGTTTGAACCGCATTTCTGCTCCCTTTCCTTTGTTTTGGTTGGGCGACCCTAACACACAACAAAAAATATAAAAAAATAACATAATATATGAAAAAATTAACAATAATTCCAGTCTAATATTATGCATACTCGGTGTCGCTCGCGCAACTTGACAAAAAGAAATTATCATACTTACCACTATGTACACCTGTGTACATCACGATTTAACCAACATACACATGTGTACTGGTCGTATCTACATATACATGAGATAAACCGAATCCGGATCAAACAAACATTCCTACAATCATTTAAAAAACAAAACTACTACAAAACGTACAAGAACGATTTCAAGCCCTAATTCCAAACAACATACTCATACTTCATATAAATCAGAATGATTTAACAAACATGAGTTGTGTAACTAAACAACTTTCATACCAAAACAATCAAGCCCTAATTCCGTTTGGTGTTACTAGCTCATCTACAACTGTAACTGAACATGCAACTACTTTCTGAAGCAACTAAACAATAGCATTCTCATTGTGTACCTTTAATTCTTGCAGACGAAGCTTTTTTTCCGGCGATTGACAATTTTCCAGCGCCGATTTGCGTCTATCCTCTGTTCGCCGTCGGGTGTATGGAGAGAGGGGATTTTGAATATAATTGGTGAATGTAATTTTTTTTTAAATGGTGAGTAATTTCAGTAACTAAATATTAGTAAATCTCGGGATATTTTTATTATAATACGGAAATAAGGTTGCTTTCTATATTAAATGACTAATTACTCTAATTACAATTTTACCCTTTTTCTTTTAATAAAACACTAAAAACTAGCCTATTAATTACAATTATGCCATTAATTTAAATTGTCAAGATCATACTAATCAACGGTCCAGATATGTTCACGCAGTTCACTCCTAGGATGTTGTTCACGCTGGAACCTCACCCTGAATGTGTGTGTATATATATACATAGGGAGCCGCTAAAATGAAAACCACCCCCAGTTATGAGAACCGTGAGAACCACTCTCCACCAATCAGAATAAGGGGTATTTTAGTCATTTCCTTCAAATGTCCAATCTATCTCTCTCTCTTCATTTAAAGTCAGCAGACTTTTTCTTTTCATATATCATCTCTCATCTCTCTCTCAAGCTCCTTCATCCCCAAATCTATGCTATGTTTTCCCCAAACAACCACACCAAAAATCACCATAAAAAACATCCCCTGTTTCAGCCGATACCGTCAGTGGGAGGTGGTGAGGAGTGAAGGAGAACGGTGGTTGGGGTGAGGGTGATCTCGAAGGTTTTATGATGGTTTGTAAGAGCTCCGGTGGTTTCGGTGGACGCCGCTGCCACACAGGGGTGGGTGGGTGTCTGAAACCCTCGTATCCCATCACTTTCACCGGCGACACCACCGCCGCCGCCACTATTGATGGTGACCCCATTGTTTCTCCGGCGATGGGTGGATGAAGGGGTGGGTGAGAGGGGGATGTGAACCGGTGGTGGCCACCCGCAGTCGGTGGTTGGTGGGGGAGAGGATATTGATTATATTGTGTAATGACTTGAGGAAATGTTTCAAACACTTGAGATGTTTGGAGGTCTATGGTTATACCGGGGTTGAATCCTTGATTGACACCAAAATATTTCCTGTTTTGGAGAACTTAAAGGTTGTTTCTACTGCTGATCTTAGAATGATATGTTATGACCATCTCCCAGATCAATCGTTTTGTGAGCTTGGTGAATTGATGCTGAGTATTTTTACCGGAATTAACTTGTTTGTGGGTGGATCCTTTGATTCAACCTCTCTGCAGCGCCACCGTAACAGGGTGGTGGTCGGCCCCCCGTCTGCTGGTATTTCTGTTCTCGATTCTGTTGGTATTTTTGGTATGTTGGGGGTTGATTTTTGTTCTTGATTATGTTGATTTGTATTTTTGATTCTGTTGTATTTTTGTGATAACTGCAATTATGTGGGTTTTTTATCTGTTGGATTGGGAGGTGATGATGCAAAAAAAAACCGTATATTTTGATGACGAAGGCGCGACAAGGATTGTGGAGGGTAGGTTTTTTAAACCTGCAACCCCACTTTGCAGCCTTGATTATTGAAAATTGTGAGCCAAACCCCCTTTTTTTCAAGAATCCACACATTGTTTTGATTTTTGTTGTTGGTTTTTTATATTTTTTTTCAGTCGATGATGATAAGTTCAATCTATCTAGGACATCTACTGAGTCACGTTTTTTGGGTGAGTTCGTTTTGTGCAAAAAAAGATTCTGTAAAAAAAGTAAATCGTAAAACTTTTTTTTTGGTAAATTGTAAATCGTAAAACTTTACGTAAAATTTTTAATGTAAAACGTAAAACGCGAAACTTTAAAAACTTAACGTAAAACGGTTTAAGTAAAACGTAAATATTTTAACATAAACCGTAAAACGTAAAACTTTAAAAATTTTACGTAAAACATAAAACGTAAAATTTTACGTAAAATTTTTTATCTCGTAAAACGTAAAACTTTACGTAAATTGTAAAACGTAAAACATTTTTCTTTAAAACGTAAAACGTAAAACCTTTTAACGTAAAACGTAAACTGTGAAACGTAAAACTTTACGTAAATTGTAAAACGTAAAACATTTTCCTTTAAAAAGTAAAATCTTTTAACGTAAAACGTAAACTGTAAAACGTAAAACGTAAAACTTTTTAACGTCAAACGTTAACTATTATGTAAAAAAATTAATCCCGCAAAACGTAAATATTTGAGGTAAAACAATTTATACCGTAAACCGTATTTTTTTGTAAAAAACAATTTTTGTAAAAAAATGTTTTTTACATCCGTAAATTTTTTTGTAAAAAATCATTTTTACGACCGTAAAAAGCGGCGCGTATAAACAGCGCGTAAAAAAACGATGAGTAAAAACGGGGCGTAAAAAACGGCACGTAACAAAACGGCGTGTAAAAAAGGCGTAAAACTTTGCGTAAAATACGGCACGTTAAAACGGGGCGTTAAAAAAACGACGCGTGAAAAAGCCTGGCGTAAAAACTGCGTTAAAAAACGGCGCGTTAAAAAAACGACGCGTGAAAAAGTCGAGCATAAAAACGGCGTGCAAAAAACGTCACGCAAAATAAAATTGTTTTGTTAAAAATATGAATTTAAAATGGTTTTTAATAAAAAAAATCTGTTTAAAAAATAACAACTGGTATAATAATACAAAAAAGTAATAAAAAAATAAAGACAAAAGGATAAAAAAGAGTAAATTTACTAAACTACCCTTTTGGATTACGTATAATTTTAAAAACATAATAAGACAAAAAGTATTTAATATTAATTTTAATTACTTTTAATCTCATTCATCCACCTTGAAGATCTAATGGTTGGAAAGTGGTTCTCTCGGTTCTCACAACTGGGGGTGGTTTTCATTTTAGCGGCCCCCTATATACATATTATAAATAATTTATTATTTTTCATTTAAAGGTATAAAAGAAATAAAAAAATAAGTATGTATATATGAATGTGTGTGTATAGGTTTATATATATATATATATATATATATATATATATATATATATATATATATATATATATATATATATATATATATAGAGGCTAGTTAACGTACAAGACCACCTTGTCGTGCGAAGCGTACGTGAGCATCTCAACCGCACACCTGACCTATCATAGGCCTTCAATTGAACACAGTGGCACAACAGTAATTAACTTGACATAATTACGCATGTTATTGACATACTTACGCATGGGTTGGGTTCAACCCTAATAATGCATAATTATGCACGTTATAAAAAAAATCAAAACCGCATGCCACCAAACATGAAAATTACGCATGTTAAACTCAATATTACGCATGAGTTGTTTCAAAACCCTAATTACGCATGTTTTATACATAATCACGCACGTTATAAAAATAAGGAATGACATGCGTCTTAATCTGCTGCTCGCGTATCTTCACACGATAAGGTACTATTGTATTCTACACTTTCTCTCTCAGTATATATATATATATGTGTGTGTGTATTATATTTATTATTATTTTTATTTAAAGATAAAAAATAAAATATAAAAAACTAAAAAGAAAAGTATAAGTGAGTAAATTGTCAAAATCGTCTCTAAGTTAATGATACATTTTAACTGAGTTAGTCATTTGGATGAAAATGACAATAAAGTTCAAACCTGTGAGACCCAGTTACAAAAAAAAAAAATAATAATAAATAAATAAAAACTTCTTATTTTGAATGTAACAAACAAAAGTGTCCAAACCTACAATACAATTGACATTTTGCTCTACAAATAAAAATAAAAGAAGTAACATCACACAGCCTTCCCACATGAAGTTATATGAATATGTGGTTATATGAATTTTGACAATTTTGCTCTAGAGGACAATTTTGACATTAGTATCTAGTATAATTACCAAGCCTTCCTACATGAAGTTATATGAATATATGTGGTATGTGTATGTATATGTACCTTTTGAGCCCTTGGACTCTCAACCTACAACGTATACTTTCAAAGTTGTACTACTTTAGATGGGGTTAAAACTTATTAGGTTGTCAAATGGCTAAACAAGTCAATTAGTCATCTCCCATCATAATTTACACATAGCATTAGTAGTAGTATATGTATATATATATGTATATCCTCCATATGGATGTATATGTTTATGTGGTGAGGTGTGAAGACGGGGGTTGGGGAGGGGAGGGGAGGGGAGGGGAGGGGGACATGGGGCAGCTTTTGAAAAAGAGAATGCAATGGGGAAGTCAGTCGGGTAGTACGTGTATCTAGTATTATGTACAAACGGGGCAGACATCACCACACCCCACCCCACCCTTTTCTCAGCTTTTGTTTCCTGCCTGCCTCCATGACGTTTTGTTCCCCGTTGACTGCCCTTTCCTTAATTAACATTTCTTTATTTATTTACTCTTTTTTTTTTTTTTCAAACAAATCATCAGCATGGGACTTGATTTGGTTTCAGCCTTAGTGTTTAGTTGATGGTGGGTTGTGGTGTGTTTTGTTTCATAAATAAATAAAATTATAAAAGTAAGTTTGTAATAGTAGTAGTCAAACTGTTTTCTTGTTTTTATTTTTGTTTTTGTTTTTGTTAGGCACAAAAAGTAACAATTCTTTGGCCGGCGGTGGTCAAAAGTTTTCTTCTTTTATCTTTTAGTTTAAACTTGTGTATTTGGCTGCTCTTGTCACGGGTTAAAAGTTAAACACACCATGCTCTCTTCTCACCACACCTTTTACTATTATTTATTATCATTATTATTTTTTTAAATTTTAACTACGAATAACTACTACTTTTAAAAAATATATAAAATGATAAGAAATTAAACTATGGTAAATGCTCACAGCCCATAGTCATTATTTTTTATTTCACATCAAAATCTGAAGTTAAATGCTACTTACTTACTTACATGATGATAACAAATCCCATCTACCTGTGATAATCTAGTGCATTCATATATACAACATTTTTGTGCAGTTTCTACTAAAAACAATTTTCCATATCTACATGCGCATTTTAGTCTTTTTATTGTCTAGACATAGTTGCCGTTGATAACCCCATCCATTTGATAACTCTGATAACCGGTTGGCAGTCGTGCTGGTATGTATGACCTCAGTGGCGGAACCAGAACCTAATCTCAGGGGTGTCCCAAAAAAATTTTTCCCTGCAGGAACATCTGCAGACCAACAGGAGAAGCTTTACAGCAGCTGATGGGCATTATAACTCCACAAAATCCCTGCAGAAACATGCTCTTAACTCTTAGGGGTGTCTTCGTACTTGTTTAAGGGTGTCCTAAGTCTAAAAATCGAAAAAAAAATAACAAATTTACACTACCCGAAAAAAGTTGAGCCGTAGCCCGGGACCAGGCTGCTTGTGCACTGGGTCCGCCCCTGTATGACCTATCAGAGGATACACCGCAAAGGCGGTGGTTGGATAGTGTAGCCATATGGTATTGTCCCTACAGTATGCTTGCATTGGCGGCATGGCCAACAACGGCGGTTGGTTACTATAATGTATTGTTTCCCGTGCAACCTGGATTTAGCAATTGCTTGCAGATATTATCTGCCTTTACGATTGGGTATGTGCAGCCTGAGAACATGAAAAAGGGTGATAATGCTAAAATTTGAGCTGATGGCATACACTCGTAATAAGGCCACCCATTGTGGTTTAACTAAAAGTGCATAACGCCCTACCACGTCACTGCCATGTAGGCAACGTGCTTTAACTAACCCACTTCTTAACTATCATGTTGTGGTTTCACTGACCATTCTTATTAAAAAAATATTTATGTCAAATAAATAAAAACTAAATTACACTCATAGTAAATTAAGGAAGTAATCATGTCAAATGACACAAACTAGTTTGTAACATGAACACGCCAATGAACCATAATCCCAACCTTATTTATGACTTTTCCTAACATTAATTTTGTCCCCAACTAAAACTATTATTATTTTATTAATCAGATGGTATTATGGGTTATTTTGAAATAATTGGAATTTGATAATCATATGTAACAAAATGCAATGTGATGCAGGTTATAGTGTTTGGATTGCTTCTGCTGCATCAAAAATCAATAATCAGTTGCACGAATGTTTGGCAATGTTTATCATTTAAGGACTTTGAGGTAAAATAACAAATGATTTTGAGTAAACAAGTTTGAAACAGTTATCTAATCATTTTGAGTAAACACGTTTGAAACATATATTTACCCCTCATTTATCCAAACACTCTGGGCCCTTCGGTATGCGCATATAATGTGTATATGTGTGTGGGCCCTTGGGGGGCAAAAGTTAAAGTGCACTAATTTTAATGTTATTTTACTAATTTTGTGAAAATAACGTTAAAAAGCGAGGGACGGTTAATCATGCATCATGTGGTGACGTTGATAGCCGAAAGACAAGGGGGTTCGGCTTTTGTCCCAATTGTTGAGTGTTATGTGTCTTATGTCCAAGGCTTGATGCAAAACTACTACCGAGCCAGAGGCCTCACTGGAAGCAACCTCTCTATTCCTACGGAGTAGAGGTAAGGTTGTCTACATATTACCCTCCTCCGACCCTACCTTAGCTTTGCTATTGGTGGGATATACTGAGTATGATGATGATGATATATTATCCAAACACTCAACACTGAATATCTGTTGTGATAAAACGAAATGGTCAGATAAGCAGTTTTAATAAGCAATCTCAAACACAGACGTAATCGCATTTCATTATTAGATTATAATAGTTTTCACACAAGTAAAAGGATTATTAGTTCTATTAGGGTGGGGTTCGGCTACAAAGTCTATTTTCCTACAAAGTGTACAAAGTCATAAAACACCACAGTTTCGGTCATAAAACACACTCAAAATCCACAAATAACATAATGAGGATCACAAAAACACAATATCCAAACCCAAACAGTCCTTAAAAACTTCAAACACACCATCGTACAACTATAAATATAAAACACAACACGATAATCAACATAAAACACACTAATGTTGGTCATTAGATAATCAAAGCCTTATCATCCAAAACATAATACAAAACCCACAAATATGGTGCTTTAGTAATCTTTACTATGTTATTTGTGGGTTTTGAGTGTGTTTTATGGTTGACATTATGGTGTTTTATGACTTTTTACAATTTGTAAGAAAAATGGACTTTGTAGCCAACTCCCACCCTTGTTAGGAAAATCTATAAATAGAGTTATGGTGTTTGTAGAAGGATTATTCCATATTTGTTTTGACTACAAAACTAAAAGAATTGGATAAGAGTTACAAGCTTTTAACCACAAAACTTTTGCTACCTTTTTAGCATGCTAAAAGAAAGGCATTGATTGATACTGATATTTAGTATTAAATGGTCCTGCGGTGTTTGGTAAATAAGCAACTTATTTCGTGTTGTTAAGGGGAATTAGGTCATGGGGTGTACTCTAACATCTAGAGTGTTAACAATGACATGACATGTTATGTTAACTAACATTGCAAACCACTCCCTCCTTGTGTTAAAGTGCATTAAATGAGCTATGTGTTAACATGTTAACCCAATGTTAAGAGATTGAATTAATTATTATTTTCTTTTTTAGACAAAAACTCAATGTTAAAGTGCATTAAATGACTTATGTGTTAACATGTTAAACCATTTCCTTAGAATGAGACAAAGTGACATGAGGAAAAAAAGGTTGATGTGTCACTTAGGTGGAGTTAAGTTAGGTTAAAGTATACCCAAATGCCTTATTGTACTATCTGTCCCTTTAAAATTGAAAATTTTAATATGGACCACATACGACATAAGCTTGCTTGGTTGACTGCTAGCTCTTTTTAAAACAGTAACAACAGCAAGAGATTTACAGTTTTGCCCCAAAAATATGAACCCTGAATCCACTAATTACCAAGACAATTTCTATGCAAATAATTACTTACACGTACCTATGGACTCGATCCAGCTTCATTTCCTGACAACAATCCCTCTTTCAAAAGCAGCATAAACTTGAAAACTATAAAATAAACTACTTCAAAAATATCAGATGATAAAACGATTCAATACGCACAAGTTTGGGGTCACCAACAAACCTGCTCTTGAAGAGCCCCTCTCGGAGAAAACAACCAAGATCAGTTCTAGATGATTCTAGAGCTGAAAGATGATAAATCTGTAAGATTAAATATATTTTATGTTATATTTAATCTAGTAGCCATTATAATCATTTACATCATATGGATCAAAATATATAACAATCCTATTAAATAATTAGTTGGTAATTGTTGATGGGCCAAATTACCCTTATTAACTAATTAGGGTTTCCTCTTGAGTGCATATATAAGGAGATAATTAGAGGGTTAAAGGGTTAGACTCTAATCACAATAACATCACTCATGAAATCGCCCCTCTCTCCATAGCCGAACTCCCTTATTCGGTTTCTTCATCACCATCATTAGATTGCACCCTAAGGAGGAACCAGATCAAGATGACAATCATGTCAAACCTTATTGCTGCGTCTCCATCTGGATTCTCTGCTGGCATGTATTGATGCAATCAAAGGTATGCTTTCATGTTTTCCTTTATGTCTAAACAGAACTGATCAGCATGTAGTATCAGAGCATATGTTGATTAGTCGGTTCTGTCTTGTATCCGTAAATCTGGAATAAAACTGGAAAATAGAATTGAAAACCATAATAAAATCCGTTTTCTGTCATCCGAAATACCATCTCGGATGCATCACGGATGAGTATTTTCAGATAATTATATCCGAGATGCCATTCCGGATCATCTCGGATCCATCTCGGATCATATATTCATTCATTATAACTGTTCCGAAATCAACATGTTCACAAATATGCTTAAATGTGTAAAAATTTCCAGATTTCGGATGTATGTTTGAATGTTTATTTTTTAGGGTTCATCACTTGTTCATCAGAAAATTCGAAAATTCCCTTAGTTTTGGAATGAATTCGGATTATAAGGTGTTTGTTTCTGTTTTGATCTATTTTATCTACTTAAGTTTTTTCGAAATCTGTTATCATTATTAATGGATATAATTTTCGAAATAAACAAGATAAATATAATTAATATCTAAACAGAAACTTAATCCCATAATCCCTAAGATTTCGGATTTAAATCTTATCAATAATTAACTGCCTAAATTAAGGATTTCAAAGCTTGAGGAACACATTTCGAATGATCATTACGGACCATCACGGATCATTTCGGACTAAGCGTCCATCATGGATCAATAACTGCATGATCATTTCGGACCATCACGGACCATTTCGGACTAAGCGTCCATTACGGATCAATAACTTCCTGATCATTACAGATTAAACATCACCATTTCGGATGAATCCAAGACATAATTCATCCGAAATCATCCAACTTACGCGTCTTGGATACATCCGAGATGATTCGAAATCATTCATCACGGATGAATCCAAGACATGATTCATCCAAAATCATGAGTGTTCATAAAGTGCCAAGATTTGTCTATTAGATAATTGGTTTTGTAAATACTTAGTTAATTAATAAGGATCAAATAATGTTTTACAAAAACCAAAATGTCTTTACTTGAATGAGCTTCTAATGTATTATTTCTGGCCAAAGCTGATTTGATACATCTACTTATCGTTCAAGTATTACGAAAGCTATGTTAAGTGTGCATCATAAACATGAATGTCTTAATATCTGGCCAAAGCTGATTTAATTCCTTCATAGATGGAATACTTAACAAGTGCATAACTAAAGTGATTGTCTCAATTTCTGGCCAAAGCTAATTTGTTACAATCATTTTGCACACATGCTTAAATGATTACACTTCTGGCCAAAGCTGATTTGTCTTCATTTAAGTAGAACTTTAAATAAGTCTATTATTTTGATGTTAGTAATAGACATATCACAACCTCTTCACATAATAATCCTTATATCAATGATCCTTCTTTAATTTTATGACCATTTTGTCTGCCTTATTTTTTTATAGTACCCATAATGTTACTCACTGTAATTTTCTTCTATAAATCTATATCTCATCCACTCTAATTCCTAAACACAAAATGTTTTGCTTTATTTAAAGTTTCTATAAGAATTAGCTCTTAAATTAAATCCTTGATTATCTCTTAAGACACGATGATCCTATTGCTCTCTTCTGATAAAGCACTACAGAAGAAAAGTAGAGCATGATGAATAGGACAAATCAAACATGATGTCTCTTTGGATAATCAAGAACTCTCTAACATAATTGCTATCACTAAATTTATTCCAGATTAAGTCTTTCCTAAGACTAATCTATTATTGTGGAATAATCATAAGAGCTCCTAAGATGCATGCCTTCATTTAAAATTCTAAACTATAAAGTTAAGTAGTATATGTGAATACATTATAATATAATGTATAATACCATGACCCATAAAGTTAAGGGCTTACGCATGGAAATAAGTACATTTTTCCAGTACATTACATACTAAGATTTTCACTTGTACAATTTGATGCCTTATAAATCAACTATAACACTCAAAAGTACCAAAGTATAATGAGTGTGTTGATAAGCAACATATGTACATAGAAATAAATGTTTGAAACTGGAAAATAAGATGTTTGAAACTGGAAAATAAGATGTTATTCATCTTACAACCACTAATAGTTTAAAAGAGGATTGTTCTAAGGTCCATAGACAAATTACAAGTGCTAATTCCAACTTTAAGGTTCTTCAAGGGAAAATCTCAATGCATAATTATGTCATTAGACTAGGCATAAGCAACGAGACTATCCATTATTCTAAAGAACAGTTGGATAAATTAATTAGATAGTCACTTACTAATGATATTTAAGTCTGATAATTCTTTAATATTCCTATTAACACATGATTAGTTGACTCTAGTTTTAAACGTTTCCTTACCAGAAGTCAACAAATAACTAACATAAGAGTTAGTGACAAAATTAAATGTTAAGACTATAAGAACCATAATAAGCAGTCTTCTAACAACGCCTTTTGATACCATACATATTCTGAAGATTAATCAGAATACAGTATCATTACTTAGGCTATGTCATGAAGGTTATGAGGTTTGCATAGTCAACATAAAGTCGCACTTATCTTAAACTCTCATCTTATTTGTTCTAAATATCTGGATTGAAACATTACTAAGATAAAACTAGATGATACCTTACATTTTCACAACTTTTGTCATCATGCAAATGAGAATTTGACAAAAGGAAAATGAGACTTATAAATTTCATCCATTATAACCAAAATTCATGAGAAATCATGACATGGTTAATGAGGATGATTATTCAACTAATCTCATTCTAAGTGATTTTAAATCATGACGTTAAAGCCCTAAATATTACTTGGCTTAAGGAATAAGTATGGGTCCATCATAAGTCATTCATTGACATTTGTGGAACTTATTCCAAACAGAATATTCAGACATAATTCATTAATCATTTTAAAGACTATCAACTTGTATCTAAATTTTGTCGCACATGGCCCACGGTCTTAGAAGAAATCTATTCATGTATATACTTAATAAGATTTCTATTAGATATGTCCCTAAAGTTTCTTATGATATCTGGACATTAAAGAAATCAAATAAAGTCTAACGTATACGTGATAGGTTCCCAAGTCACGTAGCTCATTGAAACTTCTCTTGTAGCATTTTAGAGATACCAAAGATAAGTGGGAGCATTAAGTGTCTTAATAATAACTTGCAATAGTTGCAAGAGGTGGGGGAGTGAAAATTTTACATTACCTAAATTTACACCTCTTGTACAAGGCACTGCTCCATCTTGACACTGTTCTATCATAACTTGTCTCTTTAAAATCTAATGCTACTCTTACAAAAGTTTCATTGTTGCTTAATTGTGGGCACACTTAGATTTCTTACCTAAACTAACATAATCCTCAACAAGAGAAATCACAACGACTAACGTCATTAACTTGTTTCTCTATTAGAATTTGTTGGTCGTTAAACATTGGCCCTAAGCATGCTGAGTTCCTAAAGATTTCTAAGGTCAGTGGGAGCAGTCAAAGTCCTTATCATGACTTGCAAGGAATACAAGAGGCGGAGGAAGAGTGTCATTAAATTTCACTCCGAATTTAACTCTGATTACACCTCTTGTACACCATACTGCACCAACTCTTACACACTTAGAATCCTGAAAATGATAGCAACCTAACCAAGAGCTAATCCATAAAACTGAAACTTCTAATAACCCAATAATCAACTCAGGAGGTCATCTAGGTTTAAAAGCCTACTAACTTTGATGATTACATAACCTCCCTAACTGAAGTTGAAATGGATTTTGGAAAAGTTTACCGATCCTATCTCTTCAAATTAAGCCATTAGTGTCAATCAATCTTCTAAATGGAATAAAATAGTTTTCTAGTAAAACTGATTTTATGTGTACGTATAACGTTTGGGATTTGATTGAATTACCTAAGAGTGTTCATAACTAAATCAAATCCTAATATAAGCGTTAAGACACGAAGAAGCATGATTGATTGTCAAAGGTTGTACTTAGGAAGAGGTAAATTATCAAAGATTTCTTTGAGGATCATCACTGTTCTAGTAGCTTATAATAGTTTAAAGCTACATTAGATGAACATTAAAAAAAACAATTTTTCCCTAACAATTGGCTGACACATTTACATGTTCATAAAACAACCCGAAAGTTCCAAACTGAAGGTTAAAGAACACTGTATTTGTAAGGCAATAAAATCTATGTATGGGTTAATGCAAACATCATAATGTGATGAAATCTTAACCTAATTATTTTCATCAAGAATCAAGTGGATTAATGTACCTACCTCAAAATGAGTGGGAGCAACTAAATTAAACTTGTCTATATAGATGATATTCTTTTGACAGGTATATGTTACATAAGTCAAAGCATTGTTAACACAAACTTTGATATAATAGATCTCAGTGATATCTCTTATGTGATAGATATCATAACACACTGAGGTAGATCCAATGGGACATTAGTTCCGGTCCATAAGTTTAACATTAAATGGGTCCTTACATATGTAACAAACAATACTGCTCTCCTTTAGAGGATAATAGGATAAATGAGATTTTTTCCTTACGCTTCATTAATTGGAAGCCTTATGTAAGTTTAAGTCTATACTCATTTAGATATTACTCACATTGCAGCATACTAGATTTTTCTAGATTAATGTGAAGCATCTAATGGAGTATTACAATATCTTTAAAAGAAACGAGAGGCTAAAATTTGAAGAAAAAGTGAGAACTAAAAACCGGTTGATTATTTTAATTTTGTAATATTCAAAGATGACAAAATGTAATTTTGGGTATATCTTTATGTCAGCAGACAAAACCTATCTCATGGAGGAGTCATAATGGACTGATATCAACAACCTAAGTTATAACGACATAATATAGTCACTAAATGTTGTTGGAAATTTATCAGTGGACTCATAAGTTTATTAACTCCATATAATTAATGTTTTGAAGACTTAGAGTGATAAAGTCAGCTACCATGACTCCTTGAACAGTAACAGTTCGAGAGGTGCTGCATTAAGTTTCGATACACAATTAATTATTCGTTTATGAACGAATTGAGGAAACTATGTTTTGTATCGAATACATTCATGATATGCTTAAGGATCCTATAACTGAAGGGCTATTACCCATAAGTCTTATTAAGAGAGCTCATAGATGGGTATTAATTAATGGTCGTGCGCAATTGCATATCGTACTATGAATGACTAAGTATTAGTTAATTTTCCTCATCAGTTTGATTTTGTATGTCTCTAAGAATATGTCAAGTCGACATAATGGCATATAGACAAATAAAGTTACAAATCAAACAAAGGGCTTATGCATATTTTGATCATGACGATTAGGTTTTAAATTAAGGCTATAGTATGACTAATAGGGGTTCTGAGTCACATAATGATTCAATGGTTGTATTTCTCTGCTATAGTACTTGTTTAAAGCTAAAATGAGTGTTAACTCCTGATCAGGCTTATCTAATACTCATAGT
>JARYGA010029024.1:0-19204 GCA_030545235.1 Helianthus tuberosus | reverse complement strand
TAAGAAAAGTGTTTAGTCATGAACCTTGTAATTTGCTTTGTCTTGTAAATCATTTGAAAACAATAAGATCCGATGATATGTATAAGTAAATGTCAGGTTAAATAAATGACCATGTAAAAAGATGTGTTTGTATAAGATAAGTTGTTTTGTAAATCAATGTCTTGTGAAAAGTATGTTATTTGTATAAAATGTTCTATGTCTCAATATTGAAATGATTCAAATAACGTTACGACATATAATACCATACAAACACTTATATATAGGAAGTACCAGCGGCGTATCCACCATGCTTGTATCATATTACACACGCATCGTTACTTAATCACTTAATCAAACCAAACCAAACAATGTAAGAAGTCTATGTTTAAATCAATTGTCAAATGTATTGGGTAATATGTCAAAGTGTTTATGTCAAGATGTAAATCATGTCAAATGTCTATGTCAAATATCCATGTCAAATGTCTATGTCAAATATCCATGTCAAATGTCTATGTCAAATATCCATGTCAAATGTCTATGTCAAATATCCATGTCAAATGTCTATGTCAAAATGTCATGTATGGAAAGTGAAATGTCTCAACTAAACCATATGCACGAAAACAAAGTATTGAAGTAAAACTTGGTTTAAATCAAAGCTATGTTTTGTGTAAATGCATGCAACTATTTAATATGAACATCTATGCGGTATTGTGAATATGCATACATCCAAGCCTGGCGACTGTGGTGATAAACCCTTTAAACAAATTAAAGGTCTATCTGTCTTAATGTCAACGAATTCGGTCATTCCTTTCTGTCCCCTTACCCTGGGATGTCCGGAACGGGAGTTGTCAATTCCTATGGTACCACTACCTACTAACGAACGGCGTAGCAAATGTTAATGAACGTATTGTCCCATGTAAACAAACCAAATGTCATAACAAAATGTGAGCATGTGAAAAACAATGCACTAAGTATGTAATCAAATGAACATACATAGCGTGAAATGTCATGTAAAACGATGTACTAAGTAATGCACACAATGGGCACACCTAGTAGGAAATGTCATGTAAAACAATGTACTAAGTAATGCACACAATGGGCACACCTAGTAGGAAATGTCATGTAAAACAATGTACTAAGTAATGCACACAATGGGCACACCTAGCAGGAAATGTCATGTAAAACAATGTACTAAGTAATGCACACAATGGGCACACCTAGCAGGAAATGTCATGTAAAACAATGTACTAAGTAATGCACACAATGGGCACACCTAGCAGGAAATGTCATGTAAAACAATGTACCAAGTAATGCACACAATGGGCACACCTAGCATAAGATGAAATGAAATCATGTACTATAATGTACTAACGAACATAGCTGTATATGATGTGAAAACAGGAAAGCATGAAAGTAACAAGTAGGCACATGTGTTCCACCCCAAAATAGTTTGGAAAACAGTAAAAGAGGGGTCTATGTACTCACTTGAGATTGCTCAGTTGTATAAAGATAACCACCAAGCAATGCAAGAGATCTCGGAATCAAACGGCACCTAGTATAGGTAACTATGTTAATAAACCGGACCTAACTCGGAAGACTGGGTAGCATTAGGGTTCGTAAACCAAATGAGTGTCGGAACTCACGTGATATGGTTTAACAAAGCCTATATGCTAAATGAAACTTAACATAATTGTTTACGACCCATTACGACCCGTTTAGGAAGCTTATGCTACTTTAACGTGTCGTGCGCGTGAAACGCGTTCGGACCGCCTAACTAGTCCTATGACAAGTATTATATGCCTAAACATGTTACATAATCAGTTACGTGACAAAAGTTTAGGTTACATATGCTAAATTACCAATTATGTATGAAAAGGGTATTCTGGTAATTTACCTAAGGCATATAAACTACCTATCATACAACTACTTAAACGTCGTGACCATAAGGTATAACCTCGGAAGGTTATTCCCTACACTATGGTCACCTAATGTGTTTGGTCGGATCCTAATGATCGACCAAACTGGGTCGGGTTCGTAGGTATAGGCGATTTATTAGATCGCCTACCCTACGACCCTAGACAACGTGGTAATCAGTAGGCATAGTCCCAAGGGACTATGACCATCGTGATTACAATCACATTGCGAAGTTCAAACGAACTTCGCATTGACCATTACTGGTCAACGCTGAAAGTCAAACAAAGTTTGACTTTCTGACTCGAAAAGCAGTAAAATAAGGAAAAGAACGAAAGAATACTTACGAAGGGTCCCCGAATGCTAAACTCGATTCGAAAATCTCAGGTATGAAACTAATATTTCAACTTAGAGTTTCTCAAATCAAATTTCTAGTAATTTTTGCAAAGGGGTGATGGGGTATTTATAGTTTTCGGTGAACCGTTGAGATCGTTTCTTGGAAAAGGGGAAAAGATCTAGTCCGTACACTTGTCGGAATGTTATGGAAGCTTAATTCCATCCTTATCTAGTGACTAAGCAAGTGAAAACATGTGGAGGATAATTAATCAGCTGCAACTTGTGTTTAAAACACTTAATCTGGTCAGATCATGCAGTAGCGTAGCGCTACTGGCAAGCCTCTAGGGCTCGCGCTACGCGACACCCTCACCTGTTTCAGAAAAGTTTCAAAAGTTACAGATTTGGTCCCTGCACGTGTTTTAAGGCATTTCCGACACTTCCAAGGCCCGTAAAGCCATCTTTAAGGCCCTAAAATGTTGCCTAAACATTGTGGACATGAAACATGTTCAAAAATATGTCGGAGGATGGTTCGTTTGGTCGTACGAACGCGATGTTCGCTTAATTACGACGGAATGCGCATAAGCGCGAAAAACGATCCAAATGACGAAACGAATGGATTTTTCTTAAGGCGAACACTAAAATATAATGTAGTCATGCTTACATAAATTTTTGGATGTCCAGATGTATTCAGAACGTAAGTTATGCGCGAAAATGCAAACTTGTGCACTTTTTGACACTTTTAGTCCCTGAATGATCCAAAAGTTTATTTTAGCACACCGAACCCCTCAAAGCCTATTTCTAAGCTATGTAAAGGATATTTAAGGTGTGTTTAACTTGTGGTCATGTTCCGGAATGTTCGTTACAGTTCAAATTGACGTACTTTCGCAGTTTGTCATATTTAGTCCCTGTAAGCGAATTAACTTGTTTTTTTTTTGCCATACCAAAGCCTTCAAAACTTATTTCTAAGTTATGTAAAGGTTATTTAAGGTATGTTGAGTATATGTTGATGTTCCGGAGTATTTCTCGCATTAAACTGAGTACGTTTACGCACTAGTTTGCGTATAACTCTCCAGAAAGCGATGTAGAGTTTGAAATTACATAAAAGTCAAAACATGAAAAAAATGTATAACATAACAAAATAAACATTGGGATCAAATAACATTGTTTTATTGATAACAGAACTGTTCATAGTGATTACAAGCACAGTTGTTACACGGTAAACAAAGTTATAGGCTTTTATTAGTGTGCGGCCCATTGGAGTATGCGACCCACTAAGGAATAAAGCCCGGATATGAGCGTGCTGCCCACTTATCTGTGTGCGGTCCACGCAAGAGTGTGCGACCACTTGACAAGTGTGCGGTCATGCAACTGTGCGGCTTAAGAGAGTGTGCGATCTGCGATAAGTGTGTGCGGTCTAGCTTTGAGGTGTACGGCCCACAAAGAGTGTTGAAACGCCCAACTTTTCACATTCGACAAATATCATAAAGTTCATACAATTTTACAAAAATTTTGGCATGACCCGTTTGTAATAAGAACTTACCCCCTGTTGTTAACAACATAATTTAAATTAGGTCCTACGACACTTATCAAAATATGTTAAGGTTATGACCAAACAAGGTCCATCATAAGTACTTTATCCAACTACCCAAAAGAGTTAAAAACCAAACTAGTTACAAACATCCTAACCATAAGCATTACATTTACTTAACAAAAGCTATTTTGACCCTTTTTACAAAAGACAACATTAATCGGAAGCGTGTGATGGGCGATGTGGTGTGTGTGTTCGGTCCGAGCGCGCCGCGATTAAGCATGGGATTTACCTATCATTCATAACAACAAAACATTGTTAGTTCGTAATACATAATAATTGAAATCCTTTAATTCCGTATCATTATTCGACCCGTTAACATAACACATTACTTTACTAACATTATCACTTTCATTCGGAAACATTCATCATACCACTTTCCGATTCATTTATAATGAACCGCTACGTACCATATCTTTCACTATACTTACATTATTTGACCCGTTATGAACAAGTCAAATTCTCAAACATTCCAACATTCATTCTACTTATCATTCCAACCCATTAGGTGGGTTATTTCATATTTACTTCAAACATTATCTTTTGGACATTTCTCCATATAAACTCTTTGCATCTATTCAATTATGAATCATAAAGGAAATTTACACTAAATTCATAGTACTAAATATTATCATTCATAAATCTACAAGTAGAGTACATAAAGTTCATATGAACTTACCGCGATCTTGAGATGTTTGTGACTTCGGGTGACTTGCGCCTTCTTCTTTCTTCGTGCCTATATGTCATAACTTTATACACTTAGCTTTCAATACTTCTCACAATTCATATTGTTCTTTATGAGATCTATTAATCACATACATCATTACCATAAACACGTTACATTAACTCACCAAGTGTTCATGTAAAACCATGACCTAACCGACTTAGGCATTTCATCGAACACATTATGTGCATACAAATTAATGAGCATAAAGTACAAGTTCTTAAAGCATGCTTTTCTCCCTAGTTCACCCATTGATTAACACAAGCATCCCTAATTCCACATTTTACCATACTAACTAATAACATATGGTTGTAGCATCAATTATTTATCAACATATTGTTTCAATCACACATACCATACTAGTTTGCATATAAAGTTTCAAGATTTCTAGTCATCCTAAAACATGCATATGGGTTTTACTTCAAATCATCCTTGTGTACAATTTCAAGCATGATTACAACTCCCATATGTTACTACATCTCGTGTTCATACCCAATTTCATATAAAATTCGATGATTACACATATCGCACTTCATCAACTATCATTAAAACACTAAATTTGACTTACTTGATACTTATAACACTTAGGGGATCATGATTCCTAGCTCATGCATTGAAATCTCAGCCTTTTACTCCTTCAATTTTGTGGGGAATTGAAGAACTAGGGTTATGAAGGAGAAGCTCCCCCTGGCTTCTCTCTCTCTCGATCGAAGATACACCCACACACACATACTGGGCATTTTTTTTTTTTTTTGAGTTAGGTGTTTTAATCTCACATTTTCATTTAACCCCCCTCATCTTTTTAGAACATATCACTTTCTTTTTATTTATATAATTCTCTAGTAAACATCCATGCAACATAAGGCTTTTTAAGTTTACTAATATTTATAAAACCTTAATGATGGTAAAAATTATGTTTATCATTTCTTTTCATAAAATTTTCTGCGGATAAAATATTAGAACGTGTCATACGAAATTCGGGATGTTATAAGTCTACCCACCTTAAGATGGTTTCGTCCCCGAAACCAGAATACATACCGAATAACTCTGGGTAGAGCTCCCGCATTTCATCCTCCACTTCCCACGTAAGTTCCGATCCCTTTCGGTGTTGCCATTGGACCAACACTTGTCGAATGGACTTGTTGCGAAGTTGCTTCACCTTAGAATCTTTTATTGCCATGGGCTTTTCAACATAATTTAACTTCTCATCTACTTCAATATCATCCAAAGGCACGTATGCCGTCTCATCCGCTAGGCTCTTCCGCAGTTGCGACACATGAAAAGTGTTATGAATTCCATCCAACGCGGGAGGTAATTCTAACGGGTACGCTACCGACCCAACCCGAGCAAGTATTTTGAATGGTCCAATGTATCGAGGACCCAATTTTCCGCGTTTTCGAAAACGAATTATCCCCTTCCATGGAGAGACTTTCAATAAAACATAATCTCCCACTTGGAATTCAATTGGTCGCCTTCGCCGATTCGCATACGACTTTTGTCTATCTTGCGCTGCTTTTATCCTTGATCTAACCATATCAATCTTTTCATTCGTCTTGGCTACTATTTCTCTTGACGCGATTTCTCGTTGACCCACTTCCCCCTCAACAAACCGGAGTCCTACATTTTCTTCCATAGAGCATTTCATAGGGGGCCATTTTTATGCTGTCATGATAACTATTATTATATGAAAACTCTACCAAAGGTAGATGATCATCCCAGCTTCCTCGGAAATCCATAACACACGCCCTTAGCATATCAACTAATGTTTGGATAGTTCGTTCTGACTGACCATCGGTTTGTGGATGTAAGGCGGTGCTTATATGTAACTGGGTCCCCAATTCTTCGTGAAACTTCCTCCAGTAACGAGATGTGAACCGAGTATCTCGGTCGGACACTATGGACACCAGAACCCCATGTCGAGATATAATCTCATTCGAATAAACTTCCGCCATCTTTTCCAAATTATAGGTTTCCCGGATGGGTAAGAAATGTGCACTTTTGGTTAGTCGGTCAACGACTACCCAAATAGCATCGTGCCCCTTCCTTGTCTTAGGAAGTTTAGTCACCAAATCCATCGTTACATGTTCCTACTTCCACACCGGTATCTCCAACGGTTGCAACTTTCCATACGGCCTTTGGTGTTCGGCCTTTACTTGAGGACATGTCAAACACTAAGCAACATACTTGACAATGTCTCTTTTCATTCCCGGCCACCAATAATTCATCCTCAAATCTCGATACATCTTTGTAGCACCCGGATGAACGGAGTATCGAGACTTGTGACCCTCATTCAATAGTAATTCTTTCACATTACATTCCCGAGGTATCCAGATTGGGTCATCCCTCGTTTTCATACCATTTGCATTCTCTTCCAATTCATGAATAAATCCTTTCATCCTTTCTTTCTTTGAGTCATCAACATTTAAAGATTTTGTTTGAGCTTCTCGAATTTCATCAAGGAGTTTAGGAGTGACTACCATCTTCATAGATTTTACCCGAATCAGGGGCGGGTACTGCTTTCGACTTAGAGCGTCCGCCACTACATTAGCCTTCCCGGGATGGTAATGAATGTCACAATCGTAATCCTTAATGAGTTTCAACCATCTTCGTTGCCTCATATTAAGATCTTTCTGCTCGAAAAAATATTTGAGGCTTTTATGATCCGAGTAAATAGTACATTTCACCCCATATAGGTAGTGCCTCCATATCTTCAAGGCAAATACGACCGCCGCCAATTCTAGATCATGAGTTGGGTAACTGTTTTCATGCTGCTTGAGTTGTCTTGAAGCATAAGCAACGACTTTACCCTTTTGCATTAACACGCAACCTAAACCTTGGTGGGAGGCATCAGTATACACTACCAAATCATCCGTTCCATTCGGTAATGTCAAAACCGGAGAATTTGAGAGCTTTTCTTTCAAAGTCTGAAACGCCTTCTCTTGTTCTGCGCCCCATATAAACTTTTCACTCTTCTTTGTTAATTTCGTCATGGGCGAGGCTATCTTGGAGAAATCCTGGATAAATCTTCTATAATACCCAACCAAGCCTAGAAAACTTTTTATTTCGCTTGGATTCTTCGGGGGTACCCAATTCATTACCGCATCTACTTTGGACGGGTCCACATGGACACCATCCGCATCGATTATATGACCCAAAAACTGTACCTCTCTAAGCCAAAAGGCACACTTTGAGAACTTTGCATATAACTTTTCCTTGCGAAGCGTTTCCAATACATCACGTAAGTGGGAATCATGCTCTGCTTCACTTCGGGAGTATATTAGTATATCGTTAATAAAAACGATTACATACTTATCAAGCATAGGTCGGCACACCCAATTCATTAAATCCATAAACGCAGCTGGTGCGTTCGTTAGCCCAAAGGACATTACTAAAAACTCATAATGTCCATACCGCGTTCGAAACGCAGTCTTCAGCACATCTTCTTCTCGTACACGCAGTTGGTGATAACCCGACCGCAGATCGATTTTCAAAAACCAACTTGCCCCTTGAAGCTGGTCAAATAGGTCATCAATTCTAGGCAACGGGTAACGATTCTTCACCGTTAACTTGTTCAACTCTCAATAGTCAATGCACATTCGCATCGAACCATCTTTCTTCTTCATGAATAATACGGGCCTTCCCCATGGTGAAACATGTGGTTTAATAAAACCCTTATCGAGCAACTCTTGAAGTTGCGTCATCAATTCTTTTATTTCGGTCGGGGCCAACCGATAAGGAGCTTTAGCTACCGGTTTTGCATCCGGGTTAAGCTCTATCTTGAATTCTACTTCCCGCTATGGCGGAAGCCCTGGTAAATCTTCCGGAAACACATCCGGATATTCGTTCACTACATTCACATCTTCAAGCTTTGGAACACCTCGATTGGTGTCAATCACGTAAGATAGATACGCCTTACCTCCGTTCTTCACATGTTTGACAGCTTTGATTATAGAACATAATTTTGACTTGATGACCCTATCTCCTTGAACACTTACCCGTTCCCCCCCCCCCCCCTCCCGAGGTTACTAAATGAATGACTTTCTTTTCGCATTGAATTTCAGCGTGGTTTTGGGCTAGCCAATCCATTCCTACAACTACTTTAAATTCCCCCATGTACATCGGGACAAGATCTATACTAAATTCCTCATCTTTGATCAAAATCTTATAGTTTCTACAAATATCATGTAACAAATAGCTTTTACTATCAGCAACTTCCACTTCTAAGGGTACTAACATCTTTTCAAGCTTAAACGATGGATGAACTAACAATTCATTAGAAATGAATGATCTACTAGCCCCGGAATCAAATAAAACATTCATAGGCATAAAATTAACCAAGAATATACCTGAAACCACATCCTGGCTAGTCTTAGCTTCATCCGAGGTTAACTGGAACATCCTCCCACGAGCCTTGGAAGACTCATCCTTCTTTCCATCTTTCTTTGCCCCTTGTTGGAGTTTCGGACATTCTGCTTTAATGTGCCCCGTTTGATTACAATTGTAACACGCTTTTGAGTTTTCGGGGCACCTATAATACGGATGTCCCTCTTGCCCACATTTGTAGCATCCTTTCTTTCCCAACAAACATTCACCCGAATGATGTTTCCCACATGTCTTGCAAGTCAGAATCCCACTACTTGTCTTCCCTTTCCTGTTTTGATCTTGATATTTTGCCTTTTTCGATGGGTTTGTGTTGATAGGCTTCTCCGCCACCCTTTTCTCTCCCCGTTCAACCTGCCTTCTTAACTCGATCTCCCTATCTCTTGCCCAGTCGATTAATTCATTCAAAGTTGCACACTTGGAGGGATTTACGAACTCCCGATATTCAGCCTTTAACATAGCATGATAACGTATGATTTTCAACCTCTCAGTCCCCGCTATCTCCCCACAAAATTTCACCTTGTCGAGGAACTTATTTGTTATTTCATCAATCGTTTCATCTTTTTGTTGAAGACGTAAGAAGTCTTCTTGAATCTTATCAATTGCGGATTGTGGGCTATGGTATTTCAGAAATGGCTCCTTGAACTCTTGCCATGTTAACGTTTGTACTTTGTCATCCTCCAATTCCTTCGAATGTGCGTCCCACCAATCTTTGCTTGGAGTTGTAGGAGGCCCGTAGCAAACATCACTTGATCCTCCATTTCACATCTACTTCTTACAAACACGGCCTCGGTGCTTGAAATCCATCTTTGACAGGCTATCAGATCGATTTCCCCTTTATATGGTAAGGGGTTACATGCCATAAATTCCTTATACGTGCACCTTCGAGTGCTTTTCTTTGTTTGTAATTCATTGATCATTTCCTTTAGCTCTTCAACTTGGGACATCACTAACTTATTGACTATTTCCAACACTTGACCTTCAACTTCTTGTGCTAGCCGAGGAATACTAGCCTCAATTGCCTTCTTAACTTCTTCCCCAATTCTTTCGTTCATTGCTTCGTGTTGAGCCGCTATATCATCATTCACGTTCACATTCTCCGCCATCTACATAAAACATTTATCTCATTCGTTAGATTTTCTTTTCAAACATCTCTTCACCATATTTGAACTCATTTTGGCATATTCCATTCAAGTTACAATGCATACTTTATACATTATCGTCCATGATGATCATGCCGTATCGCTTAGATCAAGACCTTTGATCATAACGATTTACCTTTTCATCATTTCATATACATATATACCTTCCCTTATATTTCTTTATATCATAGTTTCCTTTAAACTTTGATTACGAGGCTTTAATAACCATTTAAAACAAGTCACGTACCCTAATCAAAAATAAAAATTTTTGCCAGCATTATGGGTCGTCGCGGCCCGCGACAGCTTAAGGCCTATCTGTCGCGGCACGCGACCGCTGTCGCGTAACGCGACGTCGATCCAGGTTAGGTGTCACGCGACGCGACGCCTACTTTTTTCACAGAATGTTCGTTCTGGGTTGCTGCAGATACCCAGCTCCGAAATTTTTCCAACATTAAATCTTTAAAACATCATATCTTTAGGTCTACTAGTCCGTTTTACTCGATTCTTCTTCTCTCTCTCTCTTTTTTTATTTTTTTTATGTGTCCGTAATTTAATTGCGGACCCATTCAACATTTTCATTTGCCATAAAATTCGGTTTAAAAAAAAACACATAACCTATAAATCCCTTTCTACTTCTAACTATAAGCATAATCAAATTAATATTTCACTTACTTGCATAGCGCTGCGGAACGAACACACCTTCACACGAGCTCTCGGTTTGAGTTCAAGCATTTTACTTTAATACTTGAATCTCTCAAACCTCGGCTCTGATACCAACTTGAAACGCCCCACTTTTCACATTCGACAAATAACATAAAGTTCATACAATTTTACAAAAATTTCGGCATGACCCGTTTGTAATAAGAACTTACCCCCTGTTATTAACAACATAATTTATGTGACAACTCGAAATTTAGAACCTTTCGTTGTATGCTTAAACGTGTGAATAGTTAAACTTATGTGATTAATGATAAGCTACAACCTTTTATATGATTATGTGTTATGTTAGGTGTATGCTTGTGTGTATGTATTCGAGTATGTATATGAACCGAGACAACACGAACCCGACTCGAGACCATGTGGTCTCGAGTGAACTAGTATAACTTACGGGCCGGTTGGGCCGTGCACCTCACCCGAAGCCCACTAGGGTGCACCAATGTAGACTAGTATATAAACTAAGTGGATAACCATAGGTGCCATTTCTTTGGACAACACACTCACCTATACACACACACTCTCCTTCTCTCCCTCACGAAAACCCTAAGCTACAACACCCTTCTCCTTCTTCTCGGATCAAACCAACCGACCACAAAAGGATTTCTCGGATTTGCTTGTTCACACCAAACAAAGCTTCATCTTTCACCACCTCACAACCGGTTAGTGTTTATGATTTTTGTTAGTGTTTATGATGTTGCTAGTGTTTATGATGCTTGTTAGTGTTTATGATGTTTGTTGGTTAGTGTTTATGAGGTTTGATGTTATGGATGACATGATTGAACTAGACCCGTTTGTACAACGATGATGTGCTTGTGAATCGTATGTATGATGTGATAATCGGAACATGCTTTGATTTCGGATATGTGGCATAATGAACTCATGATGTTTTGTGTTTAAATGTAGTCTAAACCACTAGTTGTTAATATTCATGAAATCGGATTGCATACCCCTATGTTACAAATCAAATGCTTGATTAATGGTGGCTTATATGTGAAAAATCGGATGTGTATATGTGGGTTAGATGAATATGTTCAAGAGTTTGATTGTTGTTCATGATTCTTGTTAGACCTAGGTTCATATGAATGATGATGAACTACTTGAAAAATTGAAGAACATGATGAATATCATATGAGCATGCTTGAATATTTGAATTCTGATGTGTTTGATCCAAAGTAGTAATTTGTTAGACAAACAAACATGTTTAAGTGGGTAGTACAAACCATTTTCTGAAATCAAATTCTCATTGGATAGTACACTGTTCCGAATCAGCAGTTGTCCACTCGAAACCATCAGTTGCGACTCGAAACCATGCATGATGAGCCGAAATCTCCCGGTTGCGACATCAGTTGCGAGTCGCAAACACCTGGTTGCGACTCGAAACCACACATGATCAGCACACCAACCTTGTGACTCGAAACCACGGTTGCGAGTCCAGTTGCGACTCGTAACCAAACCAACACGAACCGAAACCATGATTGCGACTCAGGTTGCGAGTCGCAAACGCCTAGTTGCGACTCGAGACTCTACACAGATACACGCTGTTTGGGCTTGCAATTCACTTTCGGACTTAATTGATTGGGCCGGACCTTTGGGCCTACTACACGGACCTCATACGTACTGTTAATTGTGAATGATTATTTGGGCTGCTATGGATGAACTGCATGCAACGTGCTAGCATACGTGTAGAACATACGTGCACTACTTGAATACGAACCTGATTGTATGATACAACTATGATAGGACGTGAGTGGCCACAACATTGCCTGTTTGACTTTTCTGTGTTTCTACCGAGCAAACCAAGGTGAGTTCACACCCTCTACAAAGCATGGGATTCCCTGGGTCGGGAGTGGGGTTAAGGAACTGGGTTCCTCGTCCTCCTTGGGTAGGACAGCAAAGGTTCAGGAATGTAATTCCTCGTCCTCACGGACAGATTGGTATCAGAGCCATTGGTTATAGAGAACTTGGTTTTAATAAAGGGGAAGACGTTTTTGTTAAAACCAGACTATAACCTGTACAGTGCTCAACGGTCCACAACGATGCTTCACTCCACATGCAAGGCTCGACATTCTAGGTGATATGATCTGTGTATATATTGCCTACTTGTTAATTACATAGTACACTGCTTATGGTATGCTTGGTTAGAATAACTACTGTTGCTTGAACACGTGTGTACTTGCTCGCTTCTGACATCGCACCTTCGCGAACCCCTCTCACTCACGTTCTTCTTGATGTGAAGATCATGTCTGGACGCGTTAACATGACACAAGCCCAGTTGACGGCTTTGATCAACGAACGAGTTGCCGCAGCACTTGCAGCTGCACACGCAGGAGGTATATCCTGCAGTCCGAACTCATTCTAGGATCTTTAGGATCCTACTCTCGTGAACCAACCTTTGTGTTAAACTCTGTCTTTCTTTCGCCCACAATAGGTCAGCATGCTCAGCCACCTGTGTGCACCTTTAAAACTTTTATGGACTGTCGACCTAGTGCCTTTAGTGGCACCGAAGGAGCGATAGGTCTCCTACACTGGATTCGCAGGATCGAATCTGCATTCGAAGAAAGTGAAAGCCCTACCAGTAAACGAGTAGAGTACGCTGTTGGTACCTTGCAGGGGAAGGCGTATTCTTGGTGGAACACACAAGTTCAGATGCTCGGATTGGCGGATGCGAATGCCACCCCCTGGAGCGACTTCAAGGATTTGATCAAGGAAGAATTCTGTCACCCGGACGACATCCTAAAACTTGAAATAGAGTACCTTGGCTTGAAAATGGAAGGATCTGAGATCGAAGCGTACACGAAAAGGGCCAACGATTTGGCTGCCTTATGTCCTAACTTGTCACAACCCATTTCTAGACGACTCGAGCTATACCTCAGAGGCTTAGCCCCAGAAATCCAAGGGTCCGTAATTGCGGCCAACTTTTCCACAATCCAACAAGTCGTTCGTTTGGCGCACCAGCTCACTGATCAGGCAGTGGAAGAGGGCAAGTTGCCCAAGCGTAACTCTTCCAATACGAAAGCTCTTATTAACACCAAGCATGTTTGGAGAGATCACCAGGGCGAGGGATGTAGCTCTATACAACAGGACCCGCACGGGAGACTCGTCCAGCAGGGGCTGGACTACCAAACTCAAGGGGGATACCTTGGGAATAAGCCGAAATGCCGCAAATGCCATCAACACCACACCGGGTCATGTGCGGAATCGTGTTGCCATAGGTGCAAGAAGACGGGACATATGGCTAGAGATTGTAGGAGCCCATATCCTACAAACCGAAACCAGCAGCAGCAGGGTAGCAAAAAGGGGTGTTTCCGTTGTGGGGCTGAAGGCCATCTTAAGAGGAACTGTCCGCAGATGAGGCAGAAACGCGACAACAGCAACAATGGAGCCCGGGGGCGGGCGTTCGTGATCGGCCAAGGTGAAGCAAGGAATGACCCCAATGTCGTGGCGGGTAAGTTCCTTCTCGACGACTTTTATGTTTCAGTTTTATTTGATTCGGGTGCCGATACTAGCTACGTGTCACTAGAAGTTAGTCGAATGCTTAAGCGTATTCCAACACCTTTGAACAACAAGCACTCCGTAGAGCTAGCAAATGGTAAGAGTTTAGAAGCCACACACATAGTCAAGGGTTGTAAACTTATTCTCGCTGACCAGACCTTCTCTATCGACCTCATTCCTATTGTCTTGGGTAGTTTCGACGTTGTCATTGGGATGGATTGGTTATCCCAACACCGCGCCGAGATTCTTTGCAACGAGAAGGTTGTCCGTATTCCAGGTCCCGGTGGTGAACCTCTCATGATTCATGGCGACAAGAGGAGTGCTGTTGAGAACGTCATTTCTCTCCTTAAGGCCCAAAAGTGTTTGCGAAAGGGCCACACTGCTATTTTGGCTCTTATTACTGACACCACGGAGAAAGAGAAGAAGATGGAAGATTTTCCAGTTGTACGCGACTATCCTGAGGTATTTCCTGAGGAATTACCTGGTCTTCCACCTCATCGCCAAGTCGAGTTTCAGATCGAATTAGCTCCTGGAGCTGCGCCTAGAGCCCGTGCACCTTATCGTTTAGCCCCATCAGAGTTGAAAGAACTCTCCACGCAACTACAAGAGCTCCTGGATAAGGGTTTTATTCGTCCAAGCTCATCGCCCTGGGGAGCTCCAGTGCTATTTGTAAAGAAGAAAGACGGTACCTTCAGGATGTGCATCGACTACCGAGAACTCAACAAGGTGACGGTGAAGAACCGTTATCCACTACCGCGTATCGACGACTTATTCGACCAGCTGCAAGGGTCGAGCTACTATTCGAAGATCGATTTGAGATCGGGTTATCACCAGCTGAGAGTCCGGGAAGAGGACGTCTCCAAAACAGCTTTCAGAACTCGATACGGGCACTATGAGTTTTTGGTCATGCCTTTTGGGATGACAAACGCACCTGCGGTTTTCATGGACTTGATGAACCGAGTGTGCAAGCCTTACCTGGACAAGTTCGTTATAGTCTTCATCGACGACATCCTGATCTATTCCAAGAGTCGGGAGGAACACGAGTAACATCTGCGACTTATTCTGGAACTCCTTCGAACAGAACAGCTTTATGCAAAGTTCTCGAAATGCGACTTCTGGCTTCGGGAAGTCCAT
This sequence comes from Helianthus tuberosus, assembly GCA_030545235.1. Taxonomy (NCBI): domain Eukaryota; kingdom Viridiplantae; phylum Streptophyta; class Magnoliopsida; order Asterales; family Asteraceae; genus Helianthus; species Helianthus tuberosus. The sequence continues at coordinate 3,801 of JARYGA010029024.1, read as the reverse complement.
TTCCTAGGCCACGTGGTAAACGAGGATGGGATTCACGTTGATCCATCCAAGATAGACTCGATTAAGAACTGGCCTGCACCTCGTACCCCAAAGGAAATTCGCCAATTCTTGGGTTTGGCGGGATACTACCGGAGATTCATAAAGGATTTTTCTAAGATTGCACAGCCTCTCACCTCACTAACGCAGAAGGGCGTTGTTTATCGCTGGGGAAACGCACAGGAGTTGGCGTTTCAGCACCTAAAGGATAGACTTTGTAGCGCACCTATCCTTTCCTTGCCGGAAGGCACAGACGACTTTGTGGTTTACTGCGACGCATCAATTCAGGGTCTTGGTTGCGTGTTGATGCAACGAGATAAAGTTATAGCCTACGCCTCACGCCAACTCAAGGTTCATGAAAAGAACTACACGACGCATGACCTAGAGCTGGGAGCTGTTGTTTTTGCACTTAAGTTATGGCGGCATTACCTGTATGGTACCAAGTGCGCCATCTACACCGACCACAGGAGCCTCGAGCACATCTTCGAGCAGAAAGAACTGAATATGCGGCAACGACGATGGGTCGAGCTGCTGAATGACTACGAGTGCTCAATCAGGTATCACCCGGGCAAGGCCAATGTTGTGGCTGACGCCCTCAGTCGGAAGGACACTGCGCCTAAGCGCGTACGAGCCTTACAACTCACGATCCATTCTAGTCTTCCCTCCCAGATACGAGCAGCTCAGATAGAAGCACTGAAACCAGAAAACATCAGGGCTGAAGCCCTACGCGGATCAAGGCAACGATTAGAACAAAAGGGAGACGGTGCTTACTACGTAACGGGACGCGTTTGGGTCCCACTCTATGGCAACCTACGAGAGCTCGTGATGGATGAAGCACACAAGTCTCGCTACTCAGTACACCCCGGATCAGATAAGATGTATCACGACATCAAAACTACGTATTGGTGGCCTAGCATGAAGGCCCACACAGCAACCTACGTCAGCAAGTGTTTGACTTGTGCGAGAGTCAAGTCGGAATACCAGAAACCATCAGGCCTGCTCCAACAACCAGAGACACCTCAATGGAAATGGGAGCAAATTTCCATGGATTTTGTTACTGGCCTACCTAGATCCCAGTGCGGGAACGATACTATTTGGGTGATCGTGGATCGACTCACAAAGTCTGCACACTTCTTGGCTATCAAGGAGACGGATAAGTTCTCCACTCTCGCAGAAATATACATCAAGGAAATTGTTTCAAGGCACGGGGTGCCCACCTCTATCATCTCGGATCGAGATGCACGTTTTACTTCTGAGCTGTGGCAAGCAATGCACAAATCCTTCGGCTCACGATTAGACATGAGCACAGCGTACCATCCTCAGACGGACGGGCAGTCCGAGCGCACTATTCAAACCTTGGAAGACATGCTTCGTGCATGTGTAATCGACTTTGGCAACCGCTGGGAAAAGCATCTGCCACTTGTGGAATTCTCGTACAATAACAGCTACCACACCAGCATTGGAGCTGCTCCGTTTGAGGCATTGTACGGACGTAAATGCCGGTCTCCTCTTTGCTGGGCAGAGGTGAGAGATAGTCAGATCACTGGTCCAGAATATGTGGTAGATACAACCGAGCAGATCGCTCAGATACGAAAACGCATGACGGCAGCTCGCGAACGTCAGAAAGTTTACGCTGACATGGGCAGGAAACCACTTGAGCTCCAGGTTGGGGAGCGGGTACTACTCAAAGTTTCACCCTGGAAGGGTGTGGTTCGTTTTGGTAAACGCGGTAAACTTAACCCACGATACGTTGGACCTTTCGAGGTCATTGAGAAAATAGGCAGGGTGGCCTACAGATTAAACTTACCAGCGGAACTCGGTGCAGTTCACAACGTTTTTCACGTGTCGAATCTGAAGAAGTGTCCGTCAGATGAGACCCACGTAGTTCCTTTGAAGGAACTCACTATCGACGAGCAGTTACGATTCGTCGAGGAACCAGTCGAAATCACGGACCGGGATGTTAAGGTCCTCAAGAGCACTAGAATACCTCTCGTTCGAGTTCGTTGGAACTCACGTCGCGGCCCAGAGTTCACCTGGGAGCGCGAAGATCAGATGAAACAAAAGTATCCCCAACTGTTCGCAAACAGTACACCCACTACTGAGGCCGAAGCTACGGAATTTCGGGACGAAATTCCAGATCAACGGGGGGTGGATGTGACACCCCAGGAAAACCAGGAAAACCATACAACTTAACTAGCTTCCTCAGTGAGTGCCTACCAAATTTCGGGACGAAATTTCTTTCAACTTGGGGATGATGTGACAACTCGAAATTTAGAACCTTTCGTTGTATGCTTAAACGTGTGAATAGTTAAACTTATGTGATTAATGATAAGCTACAACCTTTTATATGATTATGTGTTATGTTAGGTGTATGCTTGTGTGTATGTATTCGAGTATGTATATGAACCGAGACAACACGAACCCGACTCGAGACCATGTGGTCTCGAGTGAACTAGTATAACTTACGGGCCGGTTGGGCCGTGCACCTCACCCGAAGCCCACTAGGGTGCACCAATGTAGACTAGTATATAAACTAAGTGGATAACCATAGGTGCCATTTCTTTGGACAACACACTCACCTATACACACACACTCTCCTTCTCTCCCTCACGAAAACCCTAAGCTACAACACCCTTCTCCTTCTTCTCGGATCAAACCAACCGACCACAAAAGGATTTCTCGGATTTGCTTGTTCACACCAAACAAAGCTTCATCTTTCACCACCTCACAACCGGTTAGTGTTTATGATTTTTGTTAGTGTTTATGATGTTGCTAGTGTTTATGATGCTTGTTAGTGTTTATGATGTTTGTTGGTTAGTGTTTATGAGGTTTGATGTTATGGATGACATGATTGAACTAGACCCGTTTGTACAACGATGATGTGCTTGTGAATCGTATGTATGATGTGATAATCGGAACATGCTTTGATTTCGGATATGTGGCATAATGAACTCATGATGTTTTGTGTTTAAATGTAGTCTAAACCACTAGTTGTTAATATTCATGAAATCGGATTGCATACCCCTATGTTACAAATCAAATGCTTGATTAATGGCGGCTTATATGTGAAAAATCGGATGTGTATATGTGGGTTAGATGAATATGTTCAAGAGTTTGATTGTTGTTCATGATTCTTGTTAGACCTAGGTTCATATGAATGATGATGAACTACTTGAAAAATTGAAGAACATGATGAATATCATATGAGCATGCTTGAATATTTGAATTCTGATGTGTTTGATCCAAAGTAGTAATTTGTTAGACAAACAAACATGTTTAAGTGGGTAGTACAAACCATTTTCTGAAATCAAATTCTCATTGGATAGTACACTGTTCCGAATCAGCAGTTGTCCACTCGAAACCATCAGTTGCGACTCGAAACCATGCATGATGAGCCGAAATCTCCCGGTTGCGACATCAGTTGCGAGTCGCAAACACCTGGTTGCGACTCGAAACCACACATGATCAGCACACCAACCTTGTGACTCGAAACCACGGTTGCGAGTCCAGTTGCGACTCGTAACCAAACCAACACGAACCGAAACCATGATTGCGACTCAGGTTGCGAGTCGCAAACGCCTAGTTGCGACTCGAGACTCTACACAGATACACGCTGTTTGGGCTTGCAATTCACTTTCAGACTTAATTGATTGGGCCGGACCTTTGGGCCTACTACACGGACCTCATACGTACTGTTAATTGTGAATGATTATTTGGGCTGCTATGGATGAACTGCATGCAACGTGCTAGCATACGTGTAGAACA
>JARYGA010029023.1:0-16028 GCA_030545235.1 Helianthus tuberosus | reverse complement strand
CTTAAACAAAATACATGAACATTTCAAGTTCCTTTACCTGGTGATACGTTAAGGTAATATTATTCTGATGTACTAGCGTGTCCCACTTCAGGACATATCCCCGCGATCAAGGTATGCACAAACTTTCCTCATAGTAGGTGAGTATACCGAATTTATCCATTTTGTTTTACAACGTTAGATAATTGGTGATCTGGTCAGTACTTACGTACAGCAAAGAGACCAATATCTACCGAGGGTAAGGCAAATACCAAATTTTGATACGATTTACACATTTTGCACAGTTGAATGAGTCTCTAGGAGAGCTTCTTCAAATTCTCGGTCTTTGGCATTTTTAGCTCTTTTAAGATATCTTGGTTGTGCCTAGGTCAACATATATCTGGATGCAGCAGAAGGACAACCCTGATATCCACGGATGTAATAATAGTATAAAGACCTAAAACCTCAAAATTTGGTAATCTATCAACGCAAGATTTAATGTTATAAAACCATACGCCACTGATATGTTACCCACTCATACACAGTTCGTTATGTTTATATTACCATGGTAAGTTGATAATTTTATGTTTCTTGCCTACTGGTACATCATATGATGAAGCTGATCTCACACTTAAGCAATTTAAGTTCAATTTCAGTGTGACAGTCTAACTTGCTGATGTACTATCATTTATTCTTTTTCACACCATGAAATCTCTTTTTTCAAATTTTCACTTTTTTTATGTTTTTCATTTTTCAATGTTTTTGGATTTTTTAAAAATTTTGTAACTTACTCCCCCTAAACATACGCACTAACTACACTCTTTTTGGCTTAGGGAAATTTCTCCCCCTAAATTTTCGTTTTTATGGAGTTAGTTTCAAAAAACAGAAATTTAAAACACAGACAGACTCCCACTTCAATCTGACAATAAGTTTTTCAATTTTGAAATTTAGAATAATCATAACAATCACTGTAGTAAATAATTTGTTACCAATTTTAACCTACTATTCACCTTAGATGCTTTACAGGAACAACCACTGTTGAACACATCAACAGTCCTTCTTGGTCATCCTACACACGCTCAACAACTAGTTAGAATGAAGAACCCAAGCCCATATAGTCCTGGGTTGTCCATATTCATCACTAATTTGAACTTCTTTCCAAGATTGATTTTCATAAGGTCATTTGGTCACGAGAGTTCCAATAAACTCTCGGAGTTCCAACCTTTAAAAATTACTCTTTTGAAACCTTCTTCTCCCATTATCATACCATGAATTTTGGAAAAACTTTGGATTTCGTTGAACATTTGAGTTACAAAAACTCCTATATCCATTTCTTTGTTCGATTTCCAAAAGTCTCGTATCGATTTTTATATCCAAAATTTGTATTTTGAAATCGATTTGATTTACCATTAAAATGATTAAATTGTGGAGAAATACTTCTTGGTCTATCAAATCTTCCTGATGGTGAAGTCTTTGACTGAAATCTTGGTTGATTACTTTGACAATGTGACCATATTCCCATCTTTAACTTCATCAACTTTTTCCTTGTTTTTCTTAAAAGGACAACAACTCGCCACATACCCTTTATAGTGACATTTAAACCAAGATTTTTTCTTATAAATTCTCTTTTTGTTAAATCTCTTTGTAAATGTTTTGTTCTTTTTGTCTTCAGTATCCTCATCCAATTTATGAGGTGTACTGTTAGACCCAACAGATTCTTTCAAAGAAACTGGACTATTCGGCAAGTCCACAGTTATCGGATCCACTACAGCTTGTGCAGTGGGAACAAAATCAGTTAGCTCATTTTCATTTGGTAAAAAAGAAAGTAGTCTTGATCCTTAGAAGGTGAAGCTTTACTAAACCCCACTCCCGTTTTATCATTACTCTTTTTCAGCCCTTTTTGAATTTGAGTCCTAACTAATGAAGATTTTCCAAATTTGTCTAACTTTCCATTATGTTCAACAAATTGGTCTTGTGAAATGGCCAACTCCCTGCACTTTTCAGAAAATTCATTAGTTTTATCTTTCACAGTTTCACGAGCCAAATCAATGACCTGTAACAGTTCATTGACTTTGCTTGTCAAACTGCTGATTTCTTGTTCATTTGATTTGAGTTTATTTAAACAGTTTGACTCTCTTTTAATCAAAAGAACATTTGACTCTTTTAGTTTTTCTGATTCAGCTAACAGAATTTTGTTTTGCTTCGATAGTCCGTCAACTTTACCTTGTAGTTCAGTGCAATTATGACATGTATAACTTATAGATTCTGATGTTACCTTTACCTCTATTGTAAGTTCATTCACACCATGCAAGCACTTTGAAACTTCTACATCCTTCTTCTCAACAGTCTCTTCATCAGCTTCCTTCTTCTCTTCTACCATAACATCTGCTTCTGCATCTGAAGCACGATCTCCTACACTCTATCTTGATGAACTCTGATAACGTTTTTCTAAAGCTTCCCACAGTTCTCTAGACGTCACATACTTACGGAAACTATAGCTAATTTTCACTGGTAAGGATTTCTTTATGACTGCTAAAGCTCGCTTTTCAGCATCAAACACCCGTTTCTCATATTCATCCATCTTCTCATATGAAATCACTAGAATTCTCCTGTTAACTCATCGTGTGGGAGCAATGTACCCATCAATCATACAACTCCACATTCTAGCATCTTCACTTTGGACAAACGTTTCAAACTCCTTCTTACAGCATATTGCGAGTCGGTTATCAGTTGTGGCGGTTTATTCACAGTCCCACTCACATGATCCATTCTGACCATGTTTAACACGCAGCTTAAAAGTTTAAATGAATTTTGGTAACCTGTGCCAAAATCCAAATCTAACTTCTCTACTGGTCCTTGTCGAGCTTTTACCGTAACCGTACCGTTAAAAACGTTCAAAAATTTTCCGAAAACTGTTTTTACCGAATTATACCGTTAGACTCGTCTAAGGATTTCCGTGCCTTTTTTGTCCTAAAAATTAACCGAGTCTAACCGTGCAAACGGTTTACGAAGATTGTTTACGGAATGTTTTTTATTCACGAGAACGTTAAATACTATATGCGTAGCTAAATACTCCACTTTTTTAAATACTCCAACAATTACGATAGTTAGCCAATTACGCTGAAGATAACTACGCAGGTGAGTCAAAAGAATCTGTAAGTTAATTACGCTGGATAAATGCGCTGGTAAGTTAATTTTGTTGAGTTCAACTTCGCTGAGATTAAATACGCTGGTTAAATACTCCGTTTGATCAGTTCAGTATTACGACGACTAGTAAAGTCGCCGATCACCGTTATAATGTCGCAGAGGACTATTATCATAGTTACCAAAGTTGCCTTTGGATTTAAATACGCTGGTCACAAATATGCGGGTCCTGATAAATACGCAGGTCAGTCAGCACATATGCCGGAACAAGCTGAAAATCCAAGCTTTTCAAAATTTAAAAAGATTTTCTCCAAATCTTTTTAACACTTTCCTGTAAAATCAAACAACCAACGTATTAGTAATTTTATGAAGATTCAGATGAACAACACGAAGAACAAATCTTTGAATCTTCAAGTTTTTCTTCAAAATCTTCAAGAAAAAATACGCTGGACACTAATTTCAGCCTTTTATCAAACCAAAACTCAGCTCCAAAACCCTAGAACAACATAATTACGCAGCCTTCAACCAAAACTGAAACCCTAATTATTCAACCTTCAAAATTTTGAATTTTCTGCCCAACCAATTCTGAACCGAGCCAATCAAGAGCCTAATGCTCTGATACCAATTGTAGGTCCTATTATCCTATGGATCTTTCATAGAATTGTCTATCTAACCTAGATTGCGGCATCGTCTAGATCAGATTGTTACAGAAAATAGTAGAAAACAGAATTCACAACTAAACAGGTATTCTATTGATTATCCAACTTGCAGTTTACAATCAACTCAATATCTCACACAACCTCACATCCTATCTCTGTGATCTTGTCTAACTCTCTAATTCGTTTCTCTCTCTCTCTATGATTTCTCTCTCTAGAATTCTTCAAGTCCTTTTCTTGTTACAAACCCTAATCACAAAACATGTTTATATACCACATGTCTGTGAACTGGGCTTCCAACTGGGCAAGCCCATTTTCCCTGCCCATTACAATAATTAACTCCCTAACCAATTTGTTAAGCTCATTACAAAATATCAAAAGACTAAATAATCAAACTATAAAGTTGTTGTCACGGAATATGCACCAACATTTTTTCTGAAAAATAACCTTTTGTAAGACTGATTTTTCTAAGTTCTTACAACTCGTAGGAGTTTTCATTTTCCCCTAACTTATATATATAGGGTGGAGTTCGGCTACAAAGTCCATTTTTTCTACAAAGTGTACAAAGTAATAAAATACCACACGTTCAGCCATAAAACACACTTAAAACCCACAAATAACATAGTGATGATCACTACAACACAATATTTAAACCTTAACAGTACATAAAAAACTTCAAACACACCATCGTAGAACTATAAATATAAAACACAACATGACAATCAACATAAAACACAGTAATATTAGTCATTCGATAATCAAAGCCTTATCATCCAAAACACAACACAAAACCCACAAATATGTCGTTTTAGTAGTCTACACTTTGTAATATGTGGGTTTTGAATGTGTTTTATGGTTAACATTTTGGTGTCTTATGACTTTTTATACTTTGTAGGAAAAATAGACTTTGTATCCAACTCTCATCCTATATATATATATATATAGTCACACCCCCAAAATCCACAAGCGGAGTATCACCGCATGGAGGCGTGAGTGACCAGGATCCAGCCACCAATCATATTGAACAATGCAATTAAGTAAATAAAACCAAACCCAATATAATTGGTGTTCAAAAGAAACCAAACATGTTTAAGTAATCAGCGGAAGCATAATAATGTTTAAATAACCAAAACATAGTTTAAAGTTCAAATGTTAAGCACATGACATAACAGTCCATATCCCACAACGACCTCTCCTCCTCGTGCAAGCTCCATAAGCACCTAACGACCTGCAAGGCATGTAACAACGAGTCAACAACAAAGTTGAGCGAGTTCACAGTTGAGTGTTCATTTTAAAGTTGTTCAAAACCATGAGTTCGTTTGTAAACCATAACTTAATCCGTTTCCTTGTTTCCCAAACCATGTCCGTAACCAGTGGGGGCTTCCCCATGTAAACCACTAGACCGTTACCATATCGACAACTGACGAAAGTAAGTTGTGCCCTAAGTCAATGTCTATCATCATTGCCTGAGTGCCCAGATCCATTAGTACACGGCCGTCCTACCGGCACGGTGTGAGGCTTGTCAACCCTAATAGCGTTATTAACTAATGACCCGCTCGCCATTGGCCCGGCGATTAAGTCGATATAAAAATGATGGACTTAATGATAGAGTTTTGTCTAGTAAGTTTAAGGTTGTTGTCCTACCCAAGGAGGACGAAGGTACGTAATCTACCCAAGGAGAATACGCAGATTTAATATTGGCACCCTACCCATGGAGGATTGAGGTACGTATCCAACCCAAGGAGAATATGTAGGTTCCGTTTTAAATTCCTTAACCCATTCCCAACCACCGGGAATCCATGCCTTATAAAGAGTGTGAACTCACCTCGGTTTGCTTGGTATGCTTATCTACTTGTGCACAAACAATTCAGTCAAAGCCTATAGTATGCACGTATACACAATCAGTTTATGTTCGTAATGACTCACATGCAATCTAACATCACAAAGTGTGCTTGGCAGTTAACATTATGTAACACGTAAACAGTTATTTCAAGTTCATACAATTCATGCTTCACATAATTGATTTCTCAGTCTATTCTAACATAGTTATCCATTAACAGACTTAACAGACTTAACTGAGTTACTGTGATTGTTTCCCAACTTGACGAACATCCCTATTCGTCACGAACTCCCTTCGGCGAAAACCCCCAGGCGACGAAATCCCTTGAGCGACGAAATCTCAAAGGGTTTTCGTCGTGATTGAATGTTCGTCGGGACAGGGTTTTCGTCGGGCAAAGCATGATCATCAACAACAGTTACACATTCCAGAAACCCTAATGATCATCTAACAGTTACGTCAACTTCATCAATCAATCATTCAATCAGACCAATTCATACAATCATATAAATCACTCAATCACTATACGATCAAGATCATCATTCAATCATCATTCAACATCAGCAAGTAGTTGTGATTATCAGGTATTCGTCATCATCTTACCACATAGAACCCTATTCTGCTAAACAATCAACTGCTCGTTCTACTAATCCCATAAACATCAACATCCACTATCATACCATTGTCACATCAAGATTGTTACATAACATGATCATCACTACACATAAAACCATAATATTTCATGTATGACTAGACTGATGTTATCCACACACGCTCTAACTGATTTCTAAATCTATACATCAATAGAATCTTCCTACAGTTATGCACCAAATCATGATCGACATCGACAATAGAAATCAACAGTTTATATATCGCCTAACCAACAATACATAATTAGACAAAAGTTATCGCACTCACCGAAGAATCGAACCGTAACGAAAGTCCTTGAATCGGTGAGAGAAGAAAGAGCGTTATGTGAGTGCAGGACTGTGCAATGGCTGCCGTCAGTAGGGAGAAGAAATACTAGGGTTTGCCAAATGAAACCCCAAGCAGTTGTACGTAAATATGAAGCGAAACAAGATCGGGCCTCACTTGGGCCAAAAGCCCATTATGGAGAAAATGCCTGGTTTTCGTCGGGTGGGTGTGACGAACACTCCAAGTTCGTCGGGTGGGTGTTTTCGTCGGGTAGGTGTTTTGGCAAAGGTTCCAGTTTTCATCACAAGGGAGTGTAAGTGATAAGTCTCATCTAAAATAATTGATTCACAACTTTTATTAATTAACACAAAACATAAGTCAACATAAACAACTTATAAACTAATCATAGTGCACAGTTTCAATGCAAGGAACCACAAAACACAGTATGAAACAAGTAACGTATAGAGGAGAAACCTTGGAAACTCGAGTTGTCACATTATCCCCAACTTGAAAGAAATTTCGTCCCGAAATTTAGCACGTGGTTACTAAGGAAGCTAGTTGTGTTGCGTTGTTTCCTGGTTTTCCTGGGGTGTCACATCATCCCCCCGTTGGTTTGGAATTTCGTCCCGAAATTCCACAGTAGTTTCAGCCTCAGTAGTGGTTGCACTGGTCTCGAACAACTGGGGATACTTGTGCTTCATTTGATCTTCTCGTTCCCAGGTGAACTCTGGTCCACGACGGGAGTTCCAACGAACTCTAACAAGAGGTATTCTGGTGCGCTTGAGAACCTTAACGTCTCGGTCTGTGATTTCTACTGGTTCCTCGACGAATCGCAGCTGATCGTCGATTATGAGCTCCTTCAAAGGAACTATGAGGGTCTCATCTGACAGACACTTCTTCAGATTTGACACATGAAATACGTTGTGAACTCCACTGAGCTCTTCAGGTAGATTCAATCGGTAAGCGACCTTGCCAATTCGTTCAGTGATTTCAAAAGGTCCAACATAACATGGATTGAGCTTGCGTCGTTTACCAAAACGAACTACACCCTTCCAGGGTGAGACTTTAAGTAGAACCCGGTCCCCGACCTGGAATTCTAGAGGTTTCCTACGCTTATCAGCGTAACTTTTCTGATGGTCACGGCTGCCGCCATTCGTTGTCATATCTGAGCGATCTTTTCTGTCGTGTCTACTACCAGTTCTGGACCCGTGATTTGGCTGTCGCCAACCTCTGCCCAACAAAGAGGTGATCGGCTTTTACGCCCGTACAATGCCTCAAACGGAGCAGCCTGGATGCTGCTGTGGTAACTGTTGTTATATGAAAACTCCACCAAAGGGATGTGTCTTTCCCAACCATTTCCAAAATCGATTACACATGCTCGAAGCATGTCTTCAAGGGTTTGGATGGTGTGCTCAGACTGCCCATCCGTCTGTGGATAATAAGCTGTGCTCATGTCTAAACGTGAGCCAAAGGACTTGTGCATAGCTTGCCACAACTCAGAAGTAAAACGTGCATCACGATCGGAAATAATAGAGGTTGGCACCCCGTGCCTCGAAACCACTTCCTTCAGATCAACGTCTGCTAAAGTGGAAAACTTATCCATTTCTTTGATAGCCAGAAAATATGCTGACTTGGTTAATCAATCTACAATTACCCAAATGGTATCATTTCCACGTTGAGATCTAGGCAGGCCAGTAACGAAATCCATGGAAATTTGCTCCCATTTCCATGTCGGTATCTCTGGTTGCTGCAGTAGGCCTGATGGTTTCTGGTACTCGATTTTGACTCTCGCACAAGTCAAACATTTACTAACGTAAGTTGCTATGTTGGCTTTCATACTCGGCCACCAGTACGTGGTCTTGAGATCGTGGTACATCTTATCCGAACCAGGATGTACTGAGTAACGAGACTTATGCGCTTCATCCATCACAAGCTCGCGTAAGTTTCCATAAAGTGGAACCCAGATACGTCCTGTTACGTAGTAGGCGCCGTCTTCCTTTTGTTCTAACCGTTTCCTCGATCCTCGTAAGGACTCGGCCCTGATATTCTCTGCTTTCAATGCTTCAACCTGAGCATCATGTATCTGAGTAGGAAGACTAGATTGGATGGTAAGTTGTAACGCGCGCACCTGCTTAGGTGTAGTCTCCTTTCGACTGAGGGCGTCGGCCACAACATTGGCCTTGCCCAGATGGTACTTGATCGCGCATTCGTAATCATTCAAGAGCTCGACCCATCGACGTTGTGGCATGTTTAACTCCTTTTGCTTGAAGATAAGCTCGAGACTTCTGTGATCGGTGTAAATGGTGCACTTGGTACCGTACAGGTAATGTCTCCATATCTTAAGTGCGAAAACAACAGCTCCAAACTCCAGATCGTGTGTAGTGTAATTTCTTTCGTGGACCTTAAGCTGGCGTGATGCGTAAGCAATGACTTTCTCACGTTGCATCAACACACAACCCGGTCCTTGGATCGATGCATCGTAATAAACCACAAAATCATCTGTGCCTTCAGGCAATGAGAGGATAGGTGCGCTACAAAGTCTATTCTTTAAGTGTTGAAACGCGTACTCCTGTGCATCACCCCAACGATAGGTGACACCTTTCTGAGTTAATGAAGTGAGAGGTTGCGCAATCTTTGAGAAATCCTTGATGAACCTTCTGTAGTAGCCCGCCAAACCCAAGAATTGGCGGATTTCTGTTGGTGTACGGGGTGCAGGCCAGTTGTTGATCGAGTCTACCTTGGATGGATCAACATGAATCCCATCCTTGTTTACCACGTGGCCTAGAAAATGGACTTCATGAAGCCAGAAGTCACATTTCGAAAATTTGGCATACAACTGCTCTGTTCGAAGGAGTTCCAAAATAAGTCCCAGGTGATGCTAGTGATCTTCCTGACTGTTAGAATAGATCAGGATGTCGTCAATGAAAACAATAATAAACTTATCCAGGTAAGGCTTGCACACTCTATTCATAAGATCCATGAAGACCGCAGGTGTATTCGTCAATCCAAAAGGTATAACCAGAAACTCGTAATGCCCGTACCGAGTCCTGAATGCTGTCTTAGAGATATCCTCGTCTCGGACTCTCAGTTGATGGTAGCCTGACCTCAGGTCAATCTTTGAGTAGAAACTCGACCCTTGCAACTGGTCGAACAAGTCATCAATACGTGGGAGAGGATAATGATTCTTCACGGTCACCTTGTTGAGTTCGCGGTAGTCAATACACATTCTGAAGGTACCGTCTTTCTTCTTCACAAATAACACTGGAGCTCCCCAGGGCGAAGAGCTAGGACGTATGAAACCCTTTTCTAAGAGTTCTTGTAACTGTGCGGATAGTTCTTCTAGTTCTGATGGAGCTAGACGATAAGGTGCACGAGCTATTGGTGCTGCTCCAGGAGGTAGCTCGATTTGAAACTCGACTTTTTGATGAGGCGGAATACCAGGTAATTCCTCAGGAAATACCTCAGGAAAGTCGCGCACAACAGGAATGTTTTCTATCTTCTTTTCTTTCGAGGATGTATCAGAAACGAGGGCTAGAATAGCAGTGTGGCCCTTTCGCAAACACTTCTGGGCCTTAAGGAAAGAGATGATGCCCGCAACAGCACCACTCTTGTCGCCATGAATCACGAGAGGTTCTTCACCAGAACGAGGAATACGGACGATTTTCTCCTTGAAAATAATCTCCGCTTGATGTTGAGATAGCCAATCCATCCCAATAACGACGTCGAAACTACCAAGAATGATTGGAATAAGATCGATAGAGAAGGTCTGACCAGCTAAGACGAGATTACAACCCTTAACTATGTGTGTGGCCTCGAGACTTTTACCGTTTGCTAGCTCTACCATGTGTTTGGTGTTCATAAGTGTTGGAGTGCGCTTAAGCATTTGACTAACTTTTAAGGACATATAACTAGTATCGGCACCCGAATCGAATAAAACAGTAACAAAGAAGTCATCTAGAAGAAACTTACCCATCACAACGTTGGGATCGTTCCTCGCGTCACCCTGACCCAGCATGAAAGCACGTCCCCTGGCACCATTGCCATCATTTTTACCCCCGTTATTGTTCCCGTTCCCCTAATTATTGTTGTTGTTCTAATTCTGGTTCAACTGGGGGCAGTTTCTCTTGAAGTGACCTTCAGCACCACACTGATAGCATCCCCTGTTACCCTGCTGTTGCTGCTGCTGATTCTGTGGAGCTGGTGGCTGTTGTTGACGATTCTAATTTGCTGGTCGTGCGCCCCTGCAATCCTTAGCTTCATGACCAAGCTTGTTACACCTCTGACAACGACCCTTATTGCACGGCCCACTATGATGCATGTTGCATCGGTTGCACTTGGGGTGGTTTCCTCTGTACCCACCCTACCCCTGACTACCCGAAGAATGCTGACCAGGGCTCTTGTAGTCATCAGTCCTTCGCTGCTGAGACTGAGACTGAGCTGAAGTCAAACCCTTGCTGGAGGCTCCATCCCATTTACGCTTGTTGTCGATGGGGGCATCAGAAGAAATGGCACCAATACGCTTCCGCAGCCTGTTTTGCTCAACTGCCTGATCAGTGAGACGATGAGCTAAACGAATAACTTGATGGATAGTGGCGAGGTTTGCTGCAGTCACATGGCTCTGGATCTCTGGCACTAAACCTTTAAGGTACAGCTTGATACGTTTGATAGGAGGGTCCACCATAGTAGGACACAAGATAGCCAGCTTGTTCGATCTTTTCGTGTACGCTTCAATTTCTGACCCCGTCATCTTTAAGTTGTAGAACTCTACTTCCAGCTTGTGGATGTCATCATGATTACAGTACTCTTCCTTGATCAATTCCTTGAAATCGTTCCATGGGGTGGCATTAGCAGCCGCCAATCCCAGCATCTGAACCTGAGCGTTCCACCACGTGAGCGCTACACCTTCAAGAGTACCAGTAGCATATTTCACCCTACGAGCCTCAGGGCATTCACACATCTCGAAGACAGACTCGAGCTTCTCAAACCAGTGGAGGAGACCCACAGCTCCCTCAGTGCCGTTGAAAGTAGTAGGTCGGCAGTCCATAAAAGTTTTGAAAGTACACACAGGAGGCTGAGCAGGTTGACCTGTCGTGTGAGTAAGATGAAACAAAGTTAAGCACAAGTGTTGGTTCACGAGGGTAGGATCTAAAGATCCTAGAGTAAGTTGCAATGGCAGGTTATACCTCCTGCCTGAGCGGCTGCGAGTGCTGCAGAAACTTGTTCATTGATTAAAGCCGTCAGCTGGGCTTGAGTTAGGTTGATACGTCCACTCATGATCTTCACAATAAAGAGAGCACGAGTGAGAAAAGTGTCGTGACAATGCGTAAGTGTGGAGTGACAGAAGAGAGTAAGCACACAATGTTTCAAACAGCAGATGCTATGTTAACTAAGCATACCATGAACAATACATTACATAAACTAGCAGACAGGCAATATAAACTTAATTCATATCACCTATTGTGTCGAGTCTTGCACGTGGAGCGAAGCGTCGTCGTGGATCGTTGAGCACTGTACATGTTATAGTCTGGTTTTTGCCAAAAAGTTTTTCCCCTTTTTAAAACCAAGTTCACTATAACCAATGGCTCTGATACCAATCTGTCACACCCCCAAAATCCACAAGTGGAGTATCAGCGCATGGAGGCGTGACTGAACAGGATCCAACCACCAATCATATTGAACAATGCAATTAAGTAAATAAAACCAAACCCAATATAATTAGTGTTCAAAAGAAACCAAACATGTTTAAGTAATCAGCGGAAGCATAGTAATGTTTAAATAACCAAAACATAGTTTAAAGTTCAAATGTTAAGCACAGGACATAACAGTCCATATCCCACAACGACCTCTCCTCCTAGTGCAAGCTCTATAAGCACCTAACGACCTGCAAGGCATGTAACAACGAGTCAACAACAAAGTTGAGCGAGTTCACAGTTGAGTGTTCATTTTAAAGTTTTCCAAAACCATGAGTTCGTTTGTAAACCATAAGTTAATCCGTTTCCTTGTTTCCCAAACCATGTCCATAACCAGTGGGGGGCTTCCCCATGTAAACCACTAGACCGTTACCATATCGACAACTGACGAAAGTAAGTTGTGCCCTAAGTCAATGTCTATCATCATTGACTGAGTGCCCAGATCCATTAGTACACGCCCGTCTTACCGGCACGGTGTGAGGCTTGTCAACCCTAATAGCGCTATTAACTAATGACCCGCTCGCCATTGGCCCGGCGATTAAGTCGATATAAAAATGAGGGACTTAATGATAGAGTTTTGTCTAGTAAGTTTAAGGTTGTTGTCCTACCCAAGGAGGACGAAGGTACGTAATCTACCCAAGGTGAATACGCATATTTAATATTGGCACCCTACCCATGGAGGATGGAGGTACGTATCCTACCCAAGGAGAATATGTAGGTTCCGTTTTAAATTCCTTAACCCATTCCCAACCACCGGGAATCCCATGCCTTATAAAGAGTGTGAACTCACCTCGGTTTGCTCGGTATGCTTATCTACTTGTGCACAAACAATTCAGTCAAAGCCTATAGTATGCACGTATACACAATCAGTTTATGTTCGTATTGACTCACATGCAATCTAACATCACAAAGTGTGCTTGCCAGTTAACATCATGTAACACGTAAACAGTTATTTCAAGTTCATACAATTCATGCTTCACATAATTGATTTCTCAGTCTATTCTAACATAGTTATCCATTAACAGACTTAACTGAGTTACTGTGATTGTTTCCCAACTTGACGAACATCCCTGTTCGTCGCGAACTCCCTTCGGCGAAAACCCCCAGGCGACGAAATCCCTTGAGCGACGAAATCTCAAAGGGTTTTCGTCGTGATTGAATGTTCGTCGGGACAGGGTTTTCATCGGGCAAAGCATGATCATTAACAACAGTTACACATTCCAGAAACCCTAATGATCATCTAACAGTTACATCGACTTCATCAATCAATCATTCAATCAGACCAATTCATACAATCATATAAATTACTCAATCACTATACGATCAAGATCATCATTCAATCATCATTCAACATCAGCAAGTCATTGTGATTATCAGGTATTCGTCATCATCTTGCCACATAGAACCCTATTCTGCTAAACAATCAACTGCTCGTTCTACTAATCCCATAAACATCAACATCCACTATCATACCATTGTCACATCAAGATTGTTACATAACAAGATCATCACTACACATAAAACCATAATATTTCATGTATGACTAGACTGATGTTATCCACACACGCTCTAACTGATTTCTAAATCTATACATCAATAGAATCTTCCTACAGTTATGCACCAAATCATGATCGACATCGACAATAGAAATCAACAGTTTATATATCGCCTAACCAACAATACATAATCAGACAAAAGTTATCGCACTCACCGAAGAATCGAACCGTAACGAAAGTCCTTGAATCGGTGAGAGAAGAAAGAGCGTTATGTGAGTGCAGGACTGTGCAATGGCCGCCGTCAGTAGGGAGAAGAAATACTAGGGTTTGCCAAATGAAACCCCAAGCAGTTGTACGTAAATATGAAGCGAAACAAGATCGGGCCTCACTTGGGCCAAAAGCCCATTACGGCGAAAATGCCTGGTTTTCGTCGGGTGGGTGTGACGAACACTCCAAGTTCGCCGGGTGGGTGTTTTCGTCGGGTAGGTGTTTTGGCAAAGGTTCCAGTTTTCGTCACAAGGGAGTGTAAGTGATAAGTCTCATCTAAAATAATTGATTCACAACTTTTATTAATTAACACAAAACATAAGTCAACATAAACAACTTATAAACTAATCATAGTGCACAGTTTCAATGCAACGAACCACAAAACACAGTATGAAACAAGTAACGTATAGAGGAGAAACCTTGGAAACTCGAGTTGTCACACACACACACACATATACACACACATACACACACACACACACACACACACACACACACACATATATATATATATAGGGAGAAGATCATGCGAGAACCACCTCTTATTGTGAGAACCGCGAGAACCAATGTGAACACACCAAAAATGCCTAAAAATAGCTAAAAATTACACAAAATTTTTTTTTTTGAATTTTTTAATATTTTTTATAAAAAAATCGCTACTTTTCGAAGCAAAAAAAAAAATTAAAAAAAATATTTTTTTAAAGTTTTTTTTTTTTTGCTTCTAAAAGTAGCGATTTTAACATAAAAAATATTTAAAAATTCAAAAAAAAAAATTTAGATTTTTTTTTGATTTTTTTAGATTTTTTAGGTTTTTTGGGGGTTTAGTTTTTAGCATTTTAGCTTGGGGGGGTGGGGGGTGTTTAGGTTTTTGGGGGGGGGGGGTTAGGTTTTTTTAGCTATTTAGCTTGGGGGGGGGGTAGGTTTTTTTTTTGGGGGGGGGGGTGGGGGGGTTTAGGTTTTTTTTGGGGGGGGGGGGGTTAGGTTTTTTTAGCTATTTTAGGTTGTGTTCACATTGGTTCTCACAATAAGGGTGGTTCTCGCATGAGCCCCTCCCTATATATATATATATATATACCGGGCCAAGATCATTTCAGAACCATAAATATTTACAGAACTCCTAATAAACAATCTTTTTATTTATATATTTTTATGTTTAGGATAATTTTATCATTTATTATGTGTATTTTTATGATTACATACATGTTAAGAGTAATTTAATCATTTTTTATATGTAATTTTATAATTACACATATGTAAACTAGTTTTTTACATATATGTAATTAGTTATGACACATATATATAATTTTGGCAATTAAACATATGTAAACTACTTTTAACATGTATGTAATCAAAGAAGTACATATAATAGATGATAAAAATACAAAAAACATATATATAAAATGATTGTTTATTAGGAGTTCTGAAAGTTATGTAGTTATTTAGAGTTCTGAAATGAACTCAACCCTATATATATATATATATATATAGGTATATAGGGAAAGGTTAACATACAAAAAGGCTTATCGTACAAAAATACGCGACACACTTAACCGTCCGATCATTGCCCTAATCACGCATAAGACACAAAATAACGCATGGGATCCATTTTTTGGTGATAATCACGCATGGGGGGTGATAATCACGCATGGAATGTATAATTACGCACGTTATGATGATAAAAAAAATAATCACACACGTTGTTTTTGTTTGTCGCGTACGATAATGTATGATAAGCCTTTTTGTACATTATAACCCTAAACCCTAAACCCTATATATATATATATATATATATATATAAATTAGCATGAAGGAAATAACTAGTGTGAACAATATATATATATATATAGGGGATGGGTCATGAGAAAACTAGTTTAAATGAGAAAACCAAAAAACTAACCAAAAAAGCCTAAAAAAAACCTAAAAACATACCAATTTTTTTTTTTTTACAATTTTTTTTAGTAAAATCGCTACTTTTTATGTATGGAAAAAAAAATTTAAAAAAAAAAAAAAAATTTGGTTGTACTGCACATGTGCACTAATACATAAA
>JARYGA010029022.1:0-23595 GCA_030545235.1 Helianthus tuberosus | reverse complement strand
ACTTCTTCAAATGTACTTTCAATGTCAGACGGAGTTTCGTATCCGGTTCTTCTGACTCAGGTACATCTTGTTGTAGTGATGCTTTAGGCATCTTTAGCAACTAACAGCGTCTCAGTCTTCATCAACCCCTGTTCTTGATTGAAATCAAGTTATGTACATGCTCATAAACTCATAAGCAAATATTTCTTATGCAACAGGGAGAGTACCATATGAACACTAGGTACATCCAAGTACTTGTACTCGGATTTCACAATTTAAATTCTATCAACATTTGATGATCAGCCAAATCTTCAAGAACGGTTATATTTTTAAGTTTAAGAAAACAAAGAAATACTCTATTTTTGGATTTTTTTTGTTTAATAGAAAACAAGACACTATTTTTGTATTTTTGAATTTTTCTAATTTTTTTAATTTTTTAACTTTGAGAACTAAAAACAAATAAAAATCAAAATATAAACAACTACTATAACATACAATCACAATTGCAATGGGATCAAAATTCGTTCTCAGGCAGACTAAGGAACACTTTTCAGTACGAGCCTAATCAAACTGGTCTATGCGATTGCCAATATGTTTGTCCACTTAAACTTTAACGCTCAACTTTCAATTTTTCAACTTCGCGATATGCTTAAGGTAAAATTATACTATTATACCTGTGTGTCCCATTCCAAGGCATATCCCCGCGATCCAGGTAAGCACAACGATTCATCGTAGCAGGTGAGTATATTGATGTCATCCTTTTTTATTTACAACGTCAGACCATTGGTGACAGGTCAGTACTTTCGTACAGCAGAGCGACCAATGATTTTGTCCAACGAGGGCGAGGCAAATACCATTTTGGTACGAATTTGGCTCTTTGAGTATTGGGAATTTTCTCATTTTGAGATTTTATTCCTTATGGTTTTTGTCCTCTTTGGGATCTTTTAAGATATCTTGACTATGTCTAGGTCTGCATATAATCTGGATGCAACAGAAGGACTGCCAAGATATCCCCGGATGATTCACCAATATAAAGACCCGAAACCTCAGATGTTGGCTATCTATCAACGCAAGATTTAAGACCATAAAATCATACGCCGTTGGTATGTTACCCACATGGTACATAGTTCGTTATGTTTATATCACTTAGTATCTTTTGTCATGTTGAGCGTCAAGCCTATCGACATATCGCAGTAGATCCTAGTCTTTTCAGCTATGGCACCTTACATGTGTTAGTCAAACCCTTTAACACGAACATTTATTTCACTTCCCATATCATGCAATCTTTCTTTTTGGCTTTTTCATTTTTCTAATGTTTTTGTATTTTTCTCATTTTCTCCCCCTAAAACAATGCATATATATACAACAAACTCTTTTTGTATTTTTCTTTTTCTGAGTTTTTTCCTCCTAAACTCTATATCTATCTATATGTTCCTCTCCCCCCCTAAATTTGTGCATAAATCTTGTATTTTTGTGCAAATTTACCATTAATGAACTAAGAAAGAGAGAAAATATTTTTGCTTAACCGTTCTGTCATCAGATTGAACACTAATCAATATTCAAATCAAAGTACTGAATTTAAACGGTACCTTTTGCTGATCTTATCTTACTTCTCTAATCTCCTCCAAAGGAAGCATATCATCTGTAAAAAAAAATTGAACTTTTTGCAACAGTGAAATGTTACCTGTTTTATCTCTGGAACAACCGCTATCAACATTCCAAAGATTGTCAACAGCTCCTCCTTAGTTGTTCCTGAAAGGTAAGAAGATTAGTAAGACATGGGTACCCAGGCCATCGTGGTCCTAGGATTTCCTGAAGCATCAAAATAAGACACTTCCTTTAAACATAGGTCCCCTTTGGTTTCAAGGATTGGAAACATTTATGCTTTGGATTTGGGTTTCCAAATCTGTTTCGGTTTAACAAACATGTTCGTTGCCTTCAGTTGAGCAACTTTAGCTGATTCAGTTTTAGAAAGACGTTTTTGTTCTTGAACAGCCTTGCGTTTGGTTTTAGCAGCGTTCCAATCCCCATCAGAAGGTTTAACCTTGGGATTCACATTCTTCATTTCCTTAGGTTATGATACCTTCATCGGCTTGGAATGATTGTTATCATTTGGTGTAACCCTCTGATTTCGCATATAATAGGGTACATAGGGACGCCGTGTCAATTCCTAGCAATATGACCCGCAATGCCACAGTTGTAGCAAGTTTGTCTTTTCATCGGAAAGACGTTTTGAGCAGCTTGATTCGCTATAGCAGGTCCTGAAAGACAAACCGGTCCTTTTTGCGTTGGATGCGCCTGCACATTTCTCTTAAACGAATACGAATTGGGGTGCTTGTATTTGTTGTTTGCAGAAGTCTTGTTGCTCTGAGCACCATTTTTCGTCTTTTCTCCCTTATTGGAGCTTTCAATCACCTTGTCACGAGCCTTATGAGATCGTGATTGTCCTTGATAAGCAGACTTCGTATACCCCCGACTTTGATCTGCTCATTTTGGCTCATTCCGCTTGTTGTGAACCAGCTTACAAACATCAGCACACAAGTGAGTGTTGGGATTTCATTGCACTTTTGGACGATGAACACAATTTCTAGCAATGTGTCCAGGAATTCCACAGTTGAAACATGTCTGTCGTTTCAAAGTATGGAGATTCTGATTGCTAGCAGCATTAGCTGATCTGGTGGGTCTAGATGATCGAGCTTGCGTTGCCTGAGTTCCATGTGCCTTTTCTGAGTTCTTCTGTGCCTGCTGATCAGAACTAGCATAAGCATGAGATTCAGATGGATGATGTTTTTCGTCTTTTATAATTTTATCAGGATCATTTTGAAAAGACGATTCAGTTTCTGTTTTAATTTCGTTTTCAGAAACATTTTCTTGTGACTGTTCATTTATTGTGACCACCTCTTCTTTTACAAAATCAGATCCAGTTTTAATTTCTGAAGATGCAGAAGTTTCATCAACACATGTTTCTTCAACATATGTATCATGTGAATCTTCTTGAGATTTGCTTTCAGCCACGGTTTCCAATGGGGTCCCACTAGATTCAACATTAGGGATGCCCACTGAGACAGATTCAGAAGAAGAATCAGGATACTCTTGATTTTCTTGAAAAGGCGTTTCAGTGGTTTCACCGAATGTGTCCTGAGGGACCTCACCTGTAACACTGTCAACAACTGAAATATTAGAAACATCACAATCACATGCATTAACTGAAAAACAATCATCACCACACTTATTGTTTAAGGATTCAACACAAACATCATCAGTTTTGCCCAAAACATCAGGCTCACTAGACGAAACATAAGCACAAAACGACGCAAACAAAGACCGACCAAAAGCAATATCAGATTCAGTTTGTTCAAAATAATTTTCAGAAATATTAGTATGAACAACTGGTTCACTCCCAAGAACATCTTCACATTTTACTTCAGATACTTTATCTGCACATGAAGACGAAGTGTTAGGATCAATTGAGCCTTTAGAAACAAAATTTATTGGAGCAGACTTCTGTTTCTCAATTGGTCTGTCATTAAAAGATGACTTATTATTTTTGGGACCATAAGTCATTTTACTTTCATTAATCATCTCCTCCTCAGTCATGGGTAAATAAGTATAATTGTCATTATAGGGAGGAGGAGCCTGATTAAAACCCAAACCACGCCCTTTCTTTTCCTTGTATTCGAGCTGTTGATCACACAAGTTTTTGACTAATTTGCTGGAAGAATCAAATTTCTTAATGTTAAATTCATTTATTTGATATCTATCTCTGATATATTCCAGTTCCTTAGTCACAGGGCACAGTTTCTCCTGAACATATAAGAGTTGAGATGATTTCACACTTACATCATCCTTGAGTTTGACGATGTCTTTTCGCTGAGCTTCAATCTTTTCTTTATAAAGTTTTTTGTTTTTTGATAAAGTAAAGTTTTTATTTTTGATATCTTGGTAATCTTGAATTAGCTCAGCATTGTGTATTCTATAAACTTCAACTCTTTCTCTACACTCAGGAGTACAGAAAGCAGAAAGTACCTCTTCTTTGGTGAGACCTTTAACTGGAGCTGATAGAATCTGGGTCATGAGAGCCAAGTTTTCAGCTGATGCCTCCTCCTCTGGTACAGAAACTTTATCATTTGAGGTCATGAAAGCAATGTTATTTGAAGCAGCTTGATTTTCTGGAGCTGAAATGTTCAGTCGCTCAATTTCTGAATTCCAATCAAAGTTGATGTCGGGCTGAACCACCAAGGCTTGAGCTAATCCCAGTGGTTGAGGACTTCCAGTAGCAGCATCATCCGTTATACTAGATGTGGTCACAAGATCTCTTTCTCGATTAGGTGTTACGGGCTGGGCAGGAGTCTGTTCTCTATTAATCGGAGGCTTTGTGCAGTTTCGAGCATAGTGTCCTTCCTCATGACATTTGTAACAACGTAGTTTAAAAGGCACTGTAGACGCTCCTGTAAATGAAGCACCCCATCTGTTTTTACAAGTTCTTTTCATAAACCTTGTTGCCCTAAATGCAGCCATAGCCATCTGCCAAGTGATATCCATTTCTTCAACATCATCAGGATGAATCTGATGTAACTCATCACCACACCATTTAGGAGGGTCAATTTTTCCTGCAACAAATGCATTCAAACAGTTTATAACAGGGGCTGCGATATCCAGATTTTCTTTAGACTGTTGTGTAAAGAAAGCAATCATCTCATTTTTCACAGTGGAAGTAGGAGCAGCAGAGGATGCATTCACAGCGGAAGCAGAAGCAGCAGTGGAAAGTGATGGAGCAGCTTGTGTAGGAGACCCAGAGTAAGAGACATTTGCTGAAGTAGGACCAGCCTTAGCAGATGCCGCGTTGCTAAACATTTGAAATCCTCCTTGAGACAAGAGAGCTGCGTTGTTATTGTTTGACGAAGTAGGAGCAACAGAGAATCCTGCAGCTAGCATGCTGTTCTTATAGTTGGTTTCTCTTTGTTTATCATCTAGTTCACAGGCTTTGATATGAGAAATCATCTCTGACAAACTGCACCTAGCAAGATCTTTTGTTTTCTTGATCATTGCAACATGATGATCCCAGCTTTTTGGTAACGCATTCAAAAGTTGTCTATTTGTCGAAGCATTTGATGTATGAATTTCTTCCATCTGCATTTGAGTGACCAGTTTGACAAACCTCTAAAGTTGGTTATCAACAGTTTCTCCATAGATATGGTTGAAATTGTTGAAATTTTGTCTTAGCAAATTTCTTCGACTCTCCTTCTTGTCCTCATTTCCTTCATAAACATCGATCAGAGATTCCCACAGTTCCTTGGCAGATTTGCAGGTACGAAAGCCAATAGCAATATCTGGACCCAATCCCATGGTCAAATAGGACAGTGCTCTTTCATCTTCTTCAATTATATTGAAATCCTCTTCAGTATATTCACTTTTGGCTTTCTTTACTTTTAAACCTGGTTCAGTAGGACTATCTGTCATGATCTTCCTTGGACCTCTCAGAATACTTCTCCAAATTTTAGAATCCTTGACCTTCACATGTTGTTCAAAACGCCATTTCCACTCAGGAAAATCATTTGCATCAGTCAACCTTGGAATGCGTGTAGTGGTCCGAACCTTTGAATCCAGTTCTTGTTGTTTGTTAAGGGCAGCCAAGTCAACATTATTTGCAGACATGATTAATTAATCAGTTAATTATTTTAAGTCCAAAGATTTTGTTCACAGTGCAAGGTCCAAAGTACAAATCACGTTGCAAATTGTCGTTGTCGAGACCACGGTTGCGAGTCGAGACAATAACGAAGATGACTCGAGACCACAGATGGTTGCGAGTCGAGACCAAAAGCAGACAACTCGAGGCTGAAAATGGTTGCGAGTCGAGACCAAAAGCAGACAACTCGAGACTGAAAATGGTTGCGAGTCGAGACTAGAAGCAGATTACTCGAGACCTCAGTAGATTGCGAATCGAGACAGGATGTGAACAATTCGAGACCAAGGCTGGTTGCGAGTCGAGACAGCAAGTTCACAAGTCGAGATCTGCTGATTTTGAGTCGAGACCCTGCAAAACAAACAAAGTGATAAAACCAGCAAAAATCCCTGATTATCAGCATCTTCCAAAATTCAAAGATTTTGAAATCTTTGAATTTTAATCCTCAACAAACTTCCGAAAAATCAGCAAACAACTCACTGAAATCACACAAACCAAAATCAGTAAATTCTTTCAATAATTTCTAAGAAGAGTTTGAAGATTGAATGATCCGAAAAACAGAACATGCAACCAAAAATGTTGTCACTGCAAAACAAACACTATCAAAAATGGATCAGTAATATAAGATATCCTTGAATCTGAATGATATCAAAACCGAACCAAGAATTGTTTTTTTGGCTCTGATACCAATTGTAAAAACCCGTTAGGATCCTTCAATGATATCAAACACTAACTTATGAGAGTGCGGAAAACAATCACAAGCCGATTCAAGAATAAAATATGATAGAAACAATAATGATCAAACACAAACCAGAATATCTTGCATTCAAAGTTGAACAATGACTAATACAAGACTCCTTGATGTTTCGGCTGGCCTTCTAGTCGCAACCAACTGATCAACCTCAACACAATGGTTGAGGTTTGCTTAAATACTAAAACAAAAGGATTACTAGACTAGGCCCACTCGAAACCATCCAAACTAACCCAACCCATACATATCGACCCAAAAACATATATTTAACTACTACAAAATCAACCCTTTAACTATGCAATCCTTCATGTATAAACCTTCAGGTTCTAACAAAAGATGTGGTTCATGTACATGTAGAACTGACTGTTATCGGTAACCCTTTTAGGACGTGTTTGATCAACTGTTAAACAAGGAACCGAGCAAACCAAGGTGAGTTCACACTCTTAAGGCATGGGATTCCCGGTGGGTTGGGAATGGGATTAAGAAGCTAAGATGAAACCTGTATATTCACCACTAATAGACTACATTTAATCCTGCGTATTCTCGGATTGGGAAGGACGCCTACACTAAACCTGCGTATTCTCGGATTGGGAGGAATACGTACATCCGTCCTCGGATTGGGAAGGACGCCTACACTAAACCTACGTATTCTCGGATTGGGAAGAATACGTACCTCCGTCCTCGGATTGGGAAGGACGCCTACATTTAACCTGCGTATTCTCGGATGGGTAGAATACGTACCTTCGTCCTCGGATTGGGAAGGACGCCAATATTTATAACTATTCTAGTGGTTTACAACATGGGGTAGCCCCCACTGGTTATGGATTGGAAAACAAGGAAAGCTGGTTAACATATAGTTGCAAACAAACTCGCGATTTTTTTTAAACAACTTTAAAACGGACAACCAACTGTGAACTCGCTCAACTTTGTTGTTGATTCGTTGTTACATGCCTTGCAGACCTTTAGGTGCATATTGTTGGAACTTGGTCTGGGAAGCTGGAGTAGTCATGGGTCGAGATACATGGAATCACAACACAAGACTAATGACTTTTACATGTGGTTTATAAACACTTAACGAATGAATTATGCTTCTGCTGTATACTGTGAATTATTTGTAACATTGTAACACTTAATGTTAATAAATGACAACTTTATTTAAATATAACTATGAGTTCAATGTGATTGGTGGCTAGATCATGGTCAGTCACGCCTCCTGCGGTGATACTCCGCTTGTGGATTTTGGGGTGTGACAGATTGGTATCAGAGCCATTGGTTATAGTGAATTTGGTTTTAAAAAGGGAAAAACGTTTTTGTAAAACCAGACTATAACCGAACAGTTCTGAAAACGTGAATAAGACCATGACACTCAGCTCCAGATTGCAAGGTTCGTCTTTCTTACTTGTTGCATACATTACGTGACTAGTACACATTTGTTTATGACGAAACATACGAACACACACTCGTCACTATTGCATGATGGCATGGATTGCTTGCTTACCTTATGATGCGTTGATTGAATGCCATAGTCCTTGGATTGTTGTGACCTTATTACCTTGACGACCTCCATTTGACATCTGAGTTTGAGGAACCATTTGACATGAGTTAGGAGGAACTGAGATGAGCATGCAAATTGCAATATTATTATGGGTGCACACATAATAATAATGTGGGGTGCATGTGAGTCCCAGTGAGCCTTAACAAGTGGAAAAGGGGTTCCGTTCCGTTATTTGATCGATATGAAACATAACAAACCTATAGGGGTCATAGCCGTGATTGCCCCCTACTCGAATGTGAACTCTTCATCCATCTCTAGATCCCTTCGAATCTCGATGCTATCGAGTATTACCTGAACACCCATCTGAACACCTAGCGAACCGTGTAGAATGTTAGGTGCTTATACGAACATCCCTGAGTCGGATGTAGCAGCGTCGAATGATTGATCGATACCTTTCTTACTCTTCTTCGCTTTGCTGGAACTCATGTATGGACGTCTTAGATTCTGAAGTGTGATCACTTCTGCAACACTCCCGCAACATACTGTGTACTACTCGAACAACTTGCAACATCGATGGACAGGAGGTTGAGCGTAGTACTTTACCGGCCTCAGTACTTTGACGACCCTGATTACCGGCAGCGAGCACCAGCGAATTGACTTCAATCGAATCCTTAACCCTTGTCAGCGACTCATGGGAGTCAACCCTTACGAATCAATCAGGGCATAAGCAATGACAATTGACTATGACGTGGAATGTATAACTGCCAGCACAGTGAGTAGCACTTTAGGACGTGGCTCAGAATGTGAAAAGATGGACCTTGATGGTGAAGAATCGTAGGGCTTCGTTTCGAGCAATGACATTGGGAGCAGCAGTCACAGCGATAACAAGGTATTCGTAACCCTAGCCTACAGTATGGAAATAAAGGTGCCTACAACATGTATTGGCCGTGGTTAAGTTAAAAAGACAGCGACCAAAGGAACAACGACAGCACTTGAAATCCTTGTAATGAAAACAGCAACACTGGAAATGATGCTCATGGAAGGGCATTTAGGGTTGACGTGGGCGACGCCAGGTTGGTGGCAACTTGGAAGCTTGAACGGGTAGCTAATTGCTTCGTCTCTGTCCTGTTTAACCCTGATGCTTTTTGAAAAGCTGAGGGCAAGTCAATTGAGGCATCATATGTTTGTAGGGATACAAATTCAACCGTGTGGGACAAGTTTTCGACATCGATCTTCCTTCTACTATCCACGATGGTGTTGATGCAGTAGTCAGTATGGGTTGGTTAACCAGACATCGCGCAGTTATACCCTGTGAGGGGAAAGTTGTCGTCTGTCATAAAGTATCCAATTGGTGCAAAGGTTAGCATCAAATTAGCAGTGAAGGCCAAAAGTGTCCACGGAAGGATTACCCCGCTATGATAGCACTCGTTACTGATGTCAAGGCTAAGGAAAAGAGGATCGGGGATCCACCAATTGTTCGTGATTTCTCCCTAAGTGCTACCAGAAGAACTATCAGGTTTACCTTCACATCGTCAGATGGAATATCAGATCGGTATCATGTCAGAAGCAGCCCTTGTTACTAGTATTCCTTATTGTCTTGCACCAGGAAGGTTGCAAGAACTGTCTAATCAACTTCAAGGATTGTTGGACAGGAGTTTGTCAGACCTAGTTCTTTTTCTCTTTGGGGAACCCCAGTTATACCAGTAAAGATAAGCCTTTTCGTATGTGTATCGATTTTCGAGGACGTAACAATGTGACAGTTAGGAACCGCTTGTCTCGACCATGTATTGGCCACCTGTCGACCAGTTACAAGGACCAAGCTTCCATTTGAGGATTGACTAACGACCGAACTATCATCAGAAGAAGGTCCAAGAGGAGAAGGCTCTTAGGACGACACATCGAACGCAAATGCGGCCACTTCGACTTTGTACACCATGATCATTGAATTGATCAACACACCAGCAACTTTATGGACCACAAGACTCGATCGTGCTTGTTGTTGACGTTTAGAATCATTACCAGGAGCAAGGAACAACATGGGCGGCATATGTATTCTATTTTGGAACTCTGGGGAAGGAGCCACTCCGCGCAAAGACTTGTTAAAAGGTAACGTCTGGATTCGAGAGGTACATTTTGGGTCATATAAACAAGGTGGGAATACACGTGGATCTCGCTGAGACTCATTTCGAAAGAAACCGATCGACACCAAAGATCCCTTCGAGGATACAGCAACTTCTTGGTCTCACTAGATGCTATCACAGATTCATCTCAAGATTTACGAAGATCGCGCAGCTTAAATCTCTTTAGCATAGCAGGGTGCTGTGTTCGTGGCAGACAAAACAGGAGGACGTCTTTTCAGCTTTCGAATTCCAACTCTGCAATGCACGGAGCATCGTCCTTATTCTAGAGTATTGGTGATCTAGTGGCATACCATGGTGGTTCAAATCAGAGTCCCAGTTACGCGCCGATGCAACACGAGAAGGTGATGACTTACGTAATGGAATTACGAGGAGGAACTACACGACACAAAATCTGTGGTGGAAACCGTGGTCTTTGGATATAAATTGGAGGCATTACTTGGACGGTACCAGATGCGTTATTTAGACCGATCGCAAGGGCCTCCCGTGTACCTTGACTTTGACAGAGCTAAATCAGTTAATGGCATCACTGGAGGAAACTTTAGGATGATTACAACTATGAAACTTAAACGTGCATGAGCTTTGCAGCTCACTATCGACTCTAACTTACCTGATCAGACTTTCTCTGTTCAACCTGGAGAACTGAGGGAAGAGGATTTTCAAGTTGAGCCCATGCGGGGTATGGAGTGGAAACCTTTGACAGGTCGGACGATACTCGTTACCTCATAGAACTAATGTGGGTCTCGTTATACGGCAACTGTAGGGAACTCGTGTTGAGCAAAGCACACCAGCTTCAATATTCTAGTCGTCTGGGTTTTGATGAGAGACATCAGGATTTGTAAACCTTGTACTGGTAATCGGGCATGAAGGCCCACCTAGCTAGGTATGGGAATGATGTTTGACTTGTGAGAAAGTCAAGGTAAAGTGTTAGCAACTAGAAACACCGATATGGAAAGCGAAAACAGATTGCCATGGATTTGGTCGCTAGTCTACTTACAACTCGATACGGAAACAATATCACCTGGATGATCGTTCATTGTCTCACGCAACCAGCACACTCTCTAGCCATCAAGGAAACGGATAAGTTTCTTTTCTACACTTGAAGTCATCTACCTGAAAGAAGTGGTTGTTAGGCACGGGGTACCAACTTCCATTATCTCTGATCGCGACCCACGATTCGCATCTGAGTTGTGACCAGCGATGCACAGATCCTTTGGCTCACGTCTAGACATGAGCACAGCATATCATCCACAGATGGATAGGCAGACTGAACGCACCATCCAAACTCTTGGAGACATGCTTCGAACATGTGTAATCGACTTTGGTAATGGCTGGTA
This sequence comes from Helianthus tuberosus, assembly GCA_030545235.1. NCBI lineage: Eukaryota > Viridiplantae > Streptophyta > Magnoliopsida > Asterales > Asteraceae > Helianthus > Helianthus tuberosus. The sequence goes on along the minus strand of JARYGA010029022.1, from coordinate 12,212 downwards.
GCGGCATCTACCTTTAGTGGAGTTTTCGTATAACAACAGTTACCACACCAGCATCCAGGCTGCTCCTTTCGAGGCATTGTACGGACGAAAATGTCGATCACCCTTATGCTGGGCCGAAGTTGGTGCAGCCAAATCACTGGCCTAGAATTCGTAGTAGATACAACAGAGAAGATTGCTCAGATACGACAACGAATGGCGGCAGCTCGTGACCGTCAGTAAAGTTACGCTGATAAGCACAGGAAACCACTCGAGTTCCAGGTTGGGGATCGAGTGCTACTTAAAGTCTCACCTTGGAAAGGTGTAGTTCGTTTTGGTAAACGAGGCAAACTCAACCCGCGATATGTTAGACCTTTTGAAATCATTAAGAAAATTGGCAAGGTGGCCTATAGATTGAATCTACCAGAAGAACTTAGTGGAGTTCACAACGTATTCCATGTGTCAAATCTAAAGAAGTGTATGTCAGATGGGACCCTCATAGTTCCTCTCAAGGAACTCACTATCGACGATCAGTTGCGATTCGTCGAGGAACCAGTAGATATTACAGACCAAGACATTAAGGTTCTCAAGCGTACCAGGATACCCACTGTTCGAGTTCGTTGGAACTCCCGTCGTGGCCCAGAGTTTACATGGGAACGAGAAGACCAAATGAAACAAAAATATCCCCAGTTGTCCGAGAAAAGTGAATCCACTACTGAGACTGAAGCTACTACGGAATTTCGGGACGAAATTCCAAACCAACGGGGGAATGATGTGACACCCTAGGAAAACCCGGAAACCACGCAACCTAACTAGCTTCCTCAGTAACAACGTGCTAAATTTCGGGATGAAATTTCATTCAACTTGGGGATGATGTGACAACCCGTATCTTCGAGGTAAAAACCGTTTGTTTCGCTTATACAAATTAATTATATATTTGCCTAAATTATAGTGTGTCAACAAGTATTTGGAACCAAGTCCATATCGTGTTGAACCAATTCCACAACCTTTGGCGTGTGTCCTTTTATTTAATTGCTTTTATTTCACGGTCATACAAGACTTCGTAGGTTACGCTCGTGCTCCACAAAAATGTTATGTGTGTAGGTTATCTATACGAGAAACAGTCAAATGTGTTTTATGTGTTAAACTATTTATGTCGCAATAGTATATGTGTACGTACGTGGTAGGGTAAGAAATGGTAGTGGGTTTTGTTTAATGTCACAACTGGCCGAAGCCCATATGCCTTACTTAACCCCCCCCCCCCCCCACACACACACACATTTAACCCCCTTCATAGCCCAAAGCCTTGTAAATAACCCAAAATTAGGCCCGGTAGTGTAGGGGCTCGTATATTTCAATTTAAGGGGGGTGCCTGATTATGAAAGATATCATAACCCTAAACACCCTCTTATGTATACTGAGGTCGATGGCAGCCCTCATCCGTTCGAAGTAGGATTCACCTTGGAACTGGTCTCGGGCTAGCAATATCTAGTAATCGGTTAGTATGTTTATGGTATTTTCAATCTTTGTTGTTTATTAGATGTCAAGCCTAGTTGATTATGATTATGCGGTGTTGTTACTGTTGATGCACAATAATGTCTGTTGACTACATCTTCATCAAGTCTTAGTTCAAGAAAGTTAATATTGGATCTTAAATGTCAAATTAGGGTTTAATTTGTGTTTTAGGAAATGTTTTAGAGGGTTCCGTTTGAAAACAGTTATTTGTATAGGGGTTCCGTTTGAAAACAGTTATTTGTATAGGGGTTCCGTTTGAAACATAGGGTTCCGTTTGAGTTCAAAGTTTGAAACATAGGGTTCCGTTTGAACCAAGAGATGTTATGTTCAAACGGAAGGGTACTTGGTCTATATATAGGGATGTGATAGGTTCATTTCAAACGGAACCGTAGGTGATCATTGTGTGAGTCACGAAGTGCTGTCGGATTTTCATCAGAAAACATTGTACAAAGCACACAGTTGTTAATAGAAAGAAAGATTAGAAGATACAAGCTGTTTTGGACATCGTTTACTTTGATTCCGCCTTAGTATTTGATGTTGAACTACCTTAGCTGACTTTCAGGGTCACGTACACGATCCAACAGTTACACATGATTAAATGATGTTGACTCCTTGTATGACGTTAGTCTCTTATTTGTGTGTATCGTAATAGTGGGGATTGTTATTATTTTATAGGGAGTTGACTAGTTCATAGTAACATGTATGTATGGAAGGAAAGTGATCATAGTATGTTCGGATTATGTACCTTTCGATTCTATAGATGGGCTAATTTATGTTATTATCATGTATGAATCTGATTAACTGATTTCACTGATGATAAGATGATAATTGCTGAACCATAGACTTAACGAGTTAGTGGCGATTGATTAGGGCTGAATGATATTGATCATGATACTTGATGGGGATTAAATGATGATTATGTGTCGATTGCTACATGATATTGTTGATTCACATATTGTTTAGACCGTAGATTGTTGAATTAAGGAAATAAGGATTCGTGCATAGTGGTTGATAAAAACAATAGATAATGTTTGCATATGGTTGTCGGCTACTAATTTCTTGTGCATGTGATTGTGAAGTTCAAAGTTGTCAGCTCATCATTTATAATTGCAGTCTACTAATTTGATAGTTTGTATGTGAAATGTTTGGCCATTATATGAATAAGTGAAATTATTATGATAAAAGATTATTTGGAACAATGCATAAATGATATAGGTTGACACCCAAGTTATTAAATGGACAGTTAATGTACTATGTCTAAAATGAGTGGTGTTGTGAACTTGAGTATAACTAGAGAACTGTGAATCGATGTTATTTGAAATTGATTTGGGCCACATATGTTTAATCATTGGCTTTGAAGTGTATGCGAGTAAATTATATATGTATGTAGTGTGTCTGAGCTATTACATGTTAAGCGATTATTCGATGGCATTAGGTGAATGGATTTAACCGTCATGACTGGAATTACGTGTGTGCGCTGCCTGTACATTAAATGTGCTTTATGTGAACAATGAATATGTGAATTAATGGTACGTAAAAGATGTGGTTCATGTACACGTAGAACTGACTGTTATCGGTAACCCTTTTAGGACGTGTTTGATCAACTGTTAAACAAGGAACCGAGCAAACCAAGGTGAGTTCACACTCTTAAGGCATGGGATTCCCGGTGGGTTGGGAATGGGATTAAGAAGCTTAGATGAAACCTGTATATTCACCACTAATAGACTACATTTAATCCTGCGTATTCTCGGATTGGGAAGGACGCCTACACTAAACCTACGTATTCTCGGATTGGGAAGAATACGTACCTCCGTCCTCGGATTGGGAAGGACGCCTACACTAAACCTGTGTATTCTTGGATTGGGAAGAATACGTACCTCCGTCCTCGGATTGGGAAGGACGCCTACATTTATCCTGCGTATTCTCGGATGGGTAGAATACGTACCTCCATCCTCGGATTGGGAAGGACGCCAATATTTATAACTAGTCTAGTGGTTTACAACATGGGGTAGCCCCCACTGGTTATGGATTGGAAAACAAGGAAAGCTGGTTAACATATAGTTGCAAATAAACTCACGGTTTTTTTGAAACAACTTTAAAATGGACAACCAACTGTGAACTCGCTCAACTTTGTTGTTGATTCGTTGTTACATGCCTTGCAGCCCTTTAGGTTCATATTGTTGGAACTTGCTGTCTGGGAAGCTGGAGTGGTCATGGTTCGAGATACATGGAATCACAACACAAGACTAATAGCTTTTACATGTGGTTTATAAACACTTAACGAATGAATTATGCTTCCGCTGTATACTGTGAATTATTTGTAACATTGTAACACTTAATGTTAATAAATGAAAGCTTTATTTAAATATAACTATGAGTTCAATGTGATTGGTGGCTAGATCCTGGTCAGTCACGCCTCCTGTGGTGATATTCCGCTTGTGGATTTTGGGGGTGTGACAAAGATACCCGAACAGAAGAAGTAAAATATGTTAACAGGAAAATGTTAGCCCAAATCATGAAAGACAAACATTATCGTGCATGGAAAGAAGTAAAAAGTGCTAAGAGATGGGACGCTAACTGAGAATGCTATTTGGATCCTTAGGGAAATATACTTGTGGAACCATCAACACTTCTTGTCGAGACTCTGATTGAACAAATAGCAGAAGAGGAAGAAGCAAGACAGAGAATGTGGTGGGGAAGTAATGAAGAAGAGAAAGAAAAGGAGCTACAGTTGAAAAAGATCGATGATGGGATAATCGACAAGACAAAAGAATTTACAGCATAAAATTTGAAGAAAATGGCAGATAAAGTTCTTGCAGCGAAAGAGTTAGAGGTAGATACTAAGTCCAGAACTGAGTCAAAGACCAAGGTCAGTTCTAGTGATTCAAAAAATGAGTCAGGTAAGACTGATAAAGCCAAAAGTGAAAGTGACTGCAAAAATTGCATGAAAGACTACAAGGTTTGTAGCACACATGCTTACCTCAGTGGTAAAAAGACTGAAGAACTGACAGAAAGAGTCAAAGAATTTGAAAATCAGATCTTAAGTCGTGATAAATTGGTAAAACCTTCAAATGATCGAATAAAAGAATTAACTGATAAACTTGAAAATGATAAAATTGACGTAGAACGAATCAGGAAAGAAAATGAAAAATTAATTCATGAAAACCGTCAACTTTCGGAAAATTATGAGAAGTTAAAAAGAACGACAAAAGATTCTGATGAAAGAAATGATAAAACAATCAAAGAAAATCTCCAACTGACGGGAGTACTTCAGTCGAAAGAGAGGCAAATCAACCAACAGTTGGATGAGATTGCTAATCTGAAGCCTCAGTTTCAGGAAGCTAAGATTGAAAATGAACGCATCAATCTGAAACTCAATAGTTACAACTCCGCAAGTTTTGTTCTTCAACATATCGTTCCTAAACCAATCAAGAAGAACAAAGCTGGCGAAGATGTTTATTCGGACGGAACTGGGGTTGGGTATCATCAGGTTCCACTACCAGTATTAAATATTTTTTCAAAGAAAAAGTCCGGGTTGGTTAATGATAATGACACAAATGAAGTTAAACTTCCAGAATCAATCGACATCACATTCACTTCATCATCCGATGAAGACAGTGTTCAGTCTGAAGTTGTTAAAAGTATGGTTGAAAATGTTTTGAAATCTGAAAGTGACTCAACTGAGGATGAAGAATGTTTTTTGGACAAATATATTCCAAAATCAACATCCAAAAACAAATTAAATGAAGAACCTAATCTTGTGATGTACAAGATGTCGGGATCAGATAAGTTGTATTCGGATCTTGAATTTCCTTTAGAAAATGTGAATGTTGATAAATTGAAAAATGTGTTCAAGTTGGTTGAGATTGATACGTCTGAAATCGAAGGCTTGAAACGTTCCAAAAGGAAATTAAACTTTGAAAAAGATAAAGCTTACTACAAAAAACCTGTTGTACCGCCACGTTTTTCTAGTAACAAACAAAACAAATGGTCGGGTGGTTATCAGGGTAGTAAGAATAATCAAAGAAGGAACTTTCAAAACAAGAAGTTTGTCGAGAAAAAGGTGTTTGTGAAAAGCTCGAGTTCTCATTCCGAGCAAGAATCTGAGATTTTTTCAAAATCAAATGAAGAGTTTTTTTTTAAAGAATGCCTCACAGCCTCAGACCGAAGGCACAAGTCGGGTAGTTGATACTCGTACATGCTTTAAGTGCAACAAAGTTGGACACATTGCACGAAAGTGCACCAACTTAAAGCCTAAGTCTGAAGTTGTTGAGAGTCAGAAAAGGAAAGTTGATGCAAAAGGCAAAGCTCCAATGATTGTTGAGAAGAAAGTTTTGAAAAATGATAACATCAAAATCAAAACTGAACTCGTAAAGAATGTGGTAACTAAAACTGATAAATTTTACAAACATGGAAGCCAAAAATAAGTTGAAAAGAAACCAAGTTCTCCAAAACCAAAGGTTTTTGAGATGGAAAAACAATCATCCTCTACCACTCCGGTAAAGATGAATGTTCCTTTGGATTACTATGAAAAACTTGAGAAACAAAAGTCTACTGCTTCTGAGAAGAAGTATGTACCAAAGAAAGACCAATCATCTGGTCAACCTCCTAAAAATGATTTCCTTTTATACAAAGAGGTTGAGATTGGGTCTGAAGAGAGCTTAAAGATGAATGACAAAAATTTTCCGCCACTATACACTGCAAAAACTCACCTCAAAGTCAAGCTACCTGAGTCAAAAGAGGCTTAGGTGGCATCAAAATCAAACTAAGTGTTTGTGATATGTGCAGGAGCTTCCAAGATCCGTTTCACATTGGATTATGGATAGTGGAGCTTCTCGGCACATGACGGGAAGAAGACCCTACTATACGATGTTCGAGGGTTTAATGGAGGATATGTGGGATTTGCAGGCAATCAAGGTGGTTGAATAGTTGGTGAAGGAACTCTATCGAATGGTATTGTCAGGGTTGAAAGAGTAAACTACATCCCCGAGCTTGAAAACAATCTTCTGAGCATTTCTCAGATCTGTGATCGTATGTATACAACGCACTTTAAGGATAAGGAATGTTTGATTCTAAAACCAGGATTTGTTGTTCCCAAAGAGTGGGTTATCATGAGAGCACCTAGAGTCAATGATCTGTACGTGTTGGACATGAGCGTAGCCACTACTACCACGGGTCAGGCTCACTGCTTTATGTCAAGAGCAACGGAAAAAGAATCGCAATTGTGGCATCGAAAGATGGGGCACATTCACTTGTGAAAAATGAATCACCTAGTGCATAACGACTTAGTTATTGGTGTTCATTTGAAAGGTTTCCATATTGAGGGGGAGTGCATTAGTTGTGTTAAAGGCAAACAGCGAAAGAAATCTCACCCTGGGAAGAAGGAAAACTCGATCTCAAGACCGTTAGAGAGACTTCATATGGATCTTTTTGGTCCAGTAAACGTCAAAAGCATAACTGGTGATCTCTACTATCTAGTAGTAACAGACGATTACTCGAGATTTTTGTGGGTATCATTTCTGAAGACAAAGGATGAGACATTCGAAAGTTTGATGATGTTGTTCAGAAAAATTGAAAACTTGTACCGTACCCACATCAGAAGATTAAGAAGTGACAACGGTACTGAGTTTAAGAACAACAAAATGGAAGAATATTGTGATGAGAAAGGTATATTGCAAGAATTTAGTGCTCCTTACACTCCGCAACAAAATGGAGTTGCAGAAAGAAAACACAAGACGCTAATTGAAATGGCCAGGACAATGCTTGCTGATTCGAAATTACCTGTCAACTTTTGGGCAGAAGCAGTGTCAGCCGCTTGCTATACACTCAACCGGGTTCTTATAGTGAAGAAATTCAACAAGACATGTTTCGAGCTGATTAATAACCGCAAACCTAACCTGAAGTATCTGGAACCGTTTGGGTCTCCCTGTACAGTTCTAGAACCATATGGTAAATTTGGTCCAAAGAGTATTGAGGGAATATTCGTGGGTTATTCAAGTCCATTGAAGAGAGTCTTTGTTCCAAGCCTGAAGCGGATCATCGAAGCACATAATGTTGAGTGTCAAAGTTACACGATGCCACCTCAGAATCCAGGCGACTCATGGCGTTTTAATTACGATACTCTGTGGGACTCATTCGACATAGAAGAAGAACCAGATTTCTTTGACGAGTTGGATATTCTGAGAGAATATGAAGCTTCACAAGAAAGATTCACAGCTGAGTCATCTAGACGTCAATATCAAGCTTCCAATGATGATGAAGCTGGTCCAAGTAATGCCGGAGTACATGATGATATTCAGCAAACTCTTGACAATCAGACGGAAGTTAAAGATAATCTAGAATCTGATGATAGACCAATATTCGATCGTGGTGATTCAGATTCTAAGGGGGAGCAAATCCAGATTTCAAGTCAAACAATTCCAGTCAGTGAACAAGGTGCAAATCAAAATGTCACAAATTTGGAAGGCGAGGTAGATGTTCCAGGCGAGGTGATGCCGAGAATTCTTTCGTACCATCCAGAAGAGCTGATTATTGGAGAATTACAATCAGGCGTCCGCACTAGACGACAAATTGACCAAGGCCTTACTTGTTTTTATTCTACAATTGCTCCGTTACAAATAGAGTTTTCACTTAGTTGTTTTATTTCACAGATTGAGCCGAGAACATATAAGGAAGCACTAACTGAAGATTCTTGGGTTAACGCGATGCGAAGAGCTGAGTCAGTTTGAGAAGTTGGGAGTGTGGAAATTGGTAGACTTGCCTGATGGTCACAGGAAGATAAACACCAAGTGGGTGTTCAAGTGCAAGAGAGATGATCGAGGGGTTATTATTCATAACAAATCTCGACTCGTAGTCCAGGGCTTTAGTCGGCAGGAGGGTATAGATTTCACTGAAGTGTATGCTCCCGTTGCTAGGCTTGAAGCGATCAGAATCTTCCTAGCATTTGCATCTTGGAAAGGATTTAAAGTTTGTCAGCTAGATGTTAAATCGGCTTTTCTCTACGGGAAGGTAAAAGAGGAGGTATATGTCGAACAGCCACCGGGCTTCACCGACCCAATCCACAAAGACAAGGTCTATTTACTAGATAAAGCGTTGTATGGTTTACACCAGGCCCCGAGAGCCTGGTACGAGACGTTGTCTCAACATTTGCTTGCCAACAGCTTCATCCGTGGAAAAGTGGATGCCACTCTCTTCACCAAAGAAGTCGATGGACATCTTTTGATAGTTCAGATATACGAGGATAACATCATATTTGGGTCAACAAATGAAGATCTATGCAAAGATTTTGAAAAAGTTATGAAGCAAAAAGTTTGAAATGTCATCGATGGGTGAGATGAAATTCTTCTTGGGACTTCAGGTTGATCAACTACCCGAGGGAATTTTCATACATCAGACGAAGTATGTTCATGATATCTTAGAGAAATTTGGGATGTCCGGGACTACTCCAACTTCCACTCCATTAGCGACTAACCATGGGACAAACCCTGATCTCACCGGAGAGAAGGTAGATGAAACGTTGTATCGTTCCATGATCGGATCGCTGATGTATTTGACAACCTCAAGACCTGATATCATGTATCCAACCTGCCTCGCAGCACGGTTTCAGTCAAGCCCCAGAGTTTCACATACGGTGATTGTAAAACGGATATTGCGCTACCTGAAAGGAACTCCATCACTGGGGTTGTGGTATCCAAGAAAAGGCGATTTCACGCTCGAAGGGTATTCTGATTCTGATTTTGGATGCTGCAAAGTTAACGCTAAGTCAACAACAGCGGGGTGCCAGTTTTTCAGACCACGATTGGTCACCTGCCAATGCAAGAAGCAGACCTCTGTCGCTTTATCCACATGTGAAGCCGAGTATGTATCTGCTAGCAGCTGCTGCTCTCAGATCTTGTAGATCCAGCAACAGATGCATGACTACGGTTTGCAATTTCTTACCACCCCTATCTTCGTTGATAATGAGGCAGCTATAAACATTACAAAAAAATCTTGTGCATCACGCTAAAACAAAACACATTGAAATTCGTCATCACTTCATCCGAGACTGTTTCGAGAAGAAGTTGATACGAATTGAGAAAATCCACACTGACGAACAAAAAGCTGATTTACATACCAAAGCGTTTGATAAAACTCGTTTTCAATATCTTTTAAAATTGAACGGTATGAAGCTTTTATCGGTGTCGGAGGATATTCTTGGCGTAGATGAAGGTACCACTGTAGATGATGTTGAAAAGCAATCTGCAATGGTTTGTTGATTTTTTACTTGTTTTGGTATTTATGGGGAGGTAGGTTATATTTTCAGAAAATACAAAAAACAGTAAAAAATTCAAAAATCCAAAAACATGAGATAGTTTCAAAACCCAAAAACAATAGAAAACCGAAAAAGAGCTTGTGTATAAAGGGAAAATGATAGTACATCAGCTTGACAGTTTCAGTATGCTAAAGAAATGGAAAGTTTAAAAGTTTTAAACAGTCTCGCTGATGATATGCCGGTAGGTTTTTATACATTTAGTAAGTTTGTTCGGGATATAAACCTAAATCACAACTTGCATTTTACGTGGGGAACATCTCTCGGATATATGGGTAACCCCTGAAATCTTGTTTGAAAGGCTCTATTTCTGACATAATAGGTCTTTGTACGTGGTGATATCTGGGGTATTATACCTGGACTTCTGATTTTGCAGGAGCAATAGCCTAGTCCTCGTATAATACTTTGCACAACTTTAATCAAAAAGCCCGCCCTCAGCATAAAAAATGATGAAACATTGAAAAATGCTAATCATGTGCTGTTGTAAAAGAAGATCCCCAAAGGGGACCCACCTAAAGTTGAGCCATCATCTCTCTGATTTTGCAGAAGCAATAGCCTGAGCTCTCATGGCCTCAACACTTAACCCCTTACAGATATCATTAGTGTGCACTCACCTGTAAGACTGAATATAGTAGTCTGGATACGGGAGTATATTCTGAGGTGGTACACGCGTATAAGCTAAGTCTCTAAAACACTAAATTCGTATCCTGAACAGATTGAAATTTGTGTGAGAATTTAAGAGGATCAGTATATCGGCAATCAAAGTGAATTGTTTAATTCTGGGTATGAAATCAAAGCTTAACGGTATTTGTGACTTGTCGGTAGCTGATATGATTCCCTAACACGCTTACCAAAAATTTGTTTGTAAATAGTTTACATTTCCTGCATTTCATTTCTGTTTTAGCATTCTAGTCTAGAAACTTTATTCAAAATCCAAAAAGATTTTACATTTCTGCTTTATTTTTCCGACAAACCAAAGTGGAAAGCTGATCTTCAGATTCACAAATTTGTAGCAGATGCAGGAAGTTTCTGAGCTGGACAGAAGAGTTGGGAGCTTATCATATTAAACCTGTGAAAATGAAAAGTCAAAACAAGTTCATTAAGTTGAAACTTGTAATTTTCAGAATAATGTTTTGAAAATTGTTGAGCAAAAGTCAGTTTTGTTTTGTCTCGAGTCAACCAAGGTCATTAAGTTGGACTTGGTAGACAAATTAAGTACCCAGGGTCATTAACTTGGATCTGGATACTTAAGTGGATTACTAAAAACTGATAAAAACAACAAAAGAAGTCAAAAGGGAATGGATTATAATGTCAAATTTCTGAGAAGCAGGGAATAGGTTTGAACCTGTGAAAGCAGCAAAGCAAGATCTCAGCTTATTGAAAGGGGGAGTCTGAAGACTCAAGAGTCAGATACAGATTCTGGATATACATTCAAGGGAGCTGGTGATTCTGAGGAAACTAAGAGAGTTAGAAGAAAAGATAGAGATTGAAGGATGCTTACAGTGTCAAACAGTTTGGAAAGAGTGAAAAGACTGATCAAGAGTGAAGACTTGATGCCGAAGACTTCGTCAACATCCAAGGGGGAGTCTGTTGGTGCATAAATGTCTGTCAACTTCGTCTTGTATCGAGTCTTGTACCTAGATAGGATAAACCAGTGCTCAATAGGCTAGAAATTAGGTTTTGTATGTCAAAGGGTCATTTCGCACGAAATGAACAAGAATCATTTCGTACGAAATGGAACAAAGCCATTTCTCACTTGTAAGATCGAGAATCGATCTAAACGAGTCTATCAGAAGAGTTCTAATCCATATCAAAGGTGGAATTCAATGATACAGACTTGAATACAGCTTGATTCACTCTTTAATTGTCTTGTTTATTGATTTGAAAGCGTTACAGATCAAAAGACACTTCAGCAGCACTTCAGCTCTGGAGTTTGGAACTTTTACAAATGATTTGAAGGCTCAGCTATTTATAGAGGTGGCATTTCGCACAGAATGACTAGAATCCATTTCGTACGAAATGGCTTCTGCCATTTCGTGCGAAATGGTTCAATAACCCCAAAACCCTATCAACTCGCCTACTGAGCTCCAATCTATCCAATCTAGACACAAGACTCGATACAAGACGAAGTCGACAGACATAAGCACCAACAGACTCCCCCTTGGATGTCGACGAGTCTTCAGTGTGACAAAACTTTGCTATGTCAACTCTTCAGTCTTTGATCAATCTTTGTACTTATTCTAAAGTATCTGACATTGTAAGTATCCTTCAATCTCTATCTTCTCTTGATCAGATCTCTTGATTCCTAAAGTTCTTCAGTATCATCAGCTAGTGAGAACCACAGGATCAAACTTGACTCTACTAACTTCAGACTCCCTTTTGCTAGCAGACCCCCCCCCCCCTTAAATTGATC
>JARYGA010029021.1:0-29528 GCA_030545235.1 Helianthus tuberosus | reverse complement strand
ACAAGATGGTGAATCTGTTCGCCAAGAAGATCAGGTTGGAACGAAGAAGAGGTTGGAAGGATCCGCTATACAAGCCGCAGTTTCCTCGATACGAGCAGATCAGGTTCACGCTTGATCCAGAGACAAATACTGCTCGTTATCGATTGGTTTATGATCCTCCGAAGTTGATGAAGAAAATACCGTTGTTGAAGATGAGGACAGATTTTCTGGGTAACTTTCGTTGCTGGGTTTATGATGCAGATACTGGAGAAGCGGTGATCTTATTCAAAGACAGTCAGGAGAACTTTCGAATGATAGATCCAATGTGGATTACTAACATGTCCAGGTCGGATATTATTATTCTTAAGGATCACGAGATCAACTACTTGGTTAGGGATCGTGCACAAGCAATGAAGTTTCAGAAGATGGCTTTGTATTGCTTCAACCTACTTGTGAATGCGGGAAGTGCATGGTCAACGCATCACTTAACGGTTGAAAGGACGTCAGAGACTTGAAGACACGAAGATCGAGACAAAGCTACAGCCAAGGGGGAGTTTGTTGGTGCACTTGTGTCTGTACTTTGTCTGTATTTTGTCATGATATAAAACGATGTCTTTTGTTAGTCTTATTTACGTCTTAGGTGTGTTAATATGTGTGTTTGATGTAAGTTTGACCAAGTCAACCATCCTCCTGGTTTGACTTGGCCAAACAGTTAGAACATGGTTTGTAATATGTTTGTGTCGAAGGATGAGTCATCGAAGGATTGTTTATATCCTTCGATGAGCTCGAAGGATAAACCTTCGATGGATGTAGATGGACCTCGAAGGATATCATCCTTCGAGGTACATGTGGATCTTTCGATAGTTTTCAGTTCGATAGATGATCCTTCGATCAGACTATCTGATCCTTCGACCAGACGACCTGGTTTGGGTATATATACTCATGTAATGTGTTCACTTCAGTGTGTGAGTGAACTTAGTCTTGTAAAGAGCGTATTTTCAGTTTGGTCAAGGGCTGTAACTGTGTCCACTGAAATACAAGAGAAAACTTTGATATCTCGTGTGTCTACCTTTCTCTTTGTAGCTTGTGTTCTCATATAAACTACCGGTTCTAGCTTGGATTCCGCACTTGCTAGTGTGTTAAACATAACAAGGATAAGGTTTAACCTCAACCTCCGAGGGACCTACATCCCTTTCGTTTATCGGGTTCGCATTCGACACAACACAACAAAAAATAAATTAAAAAAAAAACAGTGGCCTGATACGCATCGTATAGGCCTATACGATGCGTATCAAGCCCGCAGCCAGACATAACCTGCACTTGTCAGTCTACCATGTTTTTTATTTTATTTCAATACGCATCGTATAGGCCTATACGATGCGTATTGAATTGAAAAAGTGTGCAGATAGACAGGGGGTGTGCCATTAGAAAATCCCTATTAATATATAGTAAAGTAATAATAATAATAATAATATTTTAACTACAGTAATTTAAATATCTGGAATGCAGATAAATTTTTACACCAAAAATGAGATAATGTTTTGAAGCAACCTAAAAGGCAAATTCAAAGTCTTCCACTTCATGACATTATTGAGCTTTCTTTATTTACAGAGAAGACAAAGACAAGTTAGTTTAGCACGGAAAAATGGAAAATGTGCAAAAGGAATGATAAAGTATTGTTAATATATGTCATCATAGGCTCATAGCGATTAATAACAAGTAATTTATCGATTTTTTATTTTATTAATATTTTTAAATCTTAGATTTACTCACGTGTTTCTCCTTAAAAAAAAACAGAATATTTAATAATAGAATGTTAGTTCAGATGCCGGTGTGGGGAAAAAGATATAAAAAGTATTAGTAGATAAAAAGTGATCATATAGGTTAATTAAACTATAAAGCAATTACGTCATATTAATTATACATAGACATAATGTTTATAGTAATGATAAGGTGTTGTAATGATACCAATTTATTAGAAAGCAACTATATAATTTTTTACCAAAGGGCATGTAACGTGCAATGGTAATGATTCAAGTCTTATTATTATAAGTATTGTGTAATTTAAGAGTAGTTGTAAGGGTGTGGTTTGTCATTAATAATTATAAAATATTAATTGGTGTAATGTACTTAATTTGTTTTGTATTGTATTCCAAAATATGTCCGGAAATGAACCGTTTATATATATGTGCATCAAAACCTATTACAAGGAATCAAACTTGAAAAGTGGGCACACTGTTGTATATTTATGCATCGAAACACCGAATCAAAGCTAGAAAATCGATGCATCTTTGTAAGGGTTTAGATACAACATTATATACATGTGTATAAAGTCCGTCTCATTACAACTTTGAATCAAACTTAGAAAGTTGAAACACAATTATAGATGGTTAAACGAATTGCAATATGTATTTACATCAAAACTCATTACAATAGTAAATCAAACCTAAAAAATAAATAAGTTACAGATACCTTGATACACATATACATCAAACCTCGTTACAAGAATAAATCAAACCATAGAAGTGGAAGCTTGTGTTATAACGGGTTAAAGTAACACTCAATTAAGCAACAATGTATCACACCTTTTGATAATTGTTTGAAAATAATAATGCAAAACACCAAAACTCTTATCAAATAAAAAAGTTCTGGATTTAACGTTATATCTTAAAAATCATGAGATTGTTATAAATAAATATTATTATGGTTATCAACTTCATATAAATTATCTTGTTTATCAAGTTTCTCTCTCCTATATACAACATATTGTATCTCATTGTATAATATCTCAATATGTGAAATATTTGTTCTTTTCTCCCAGTAACTCTTTTCTCATTCTTTTCTTGTTGTTTGCTATTATTCTAGTTTCACAATTTGAGATTAAAAAAACTAGTAGAAACTTCTTTTCATATATATATTTATAAAAATAAACTCCAATCTTTCCCTTCAAGCATATTTAACTTTCTTGAAATTATAGCTTTTCAATTGTTTGGATCTTAAATATTTTAATTGATCGATGCAATCAAACTACAGTTCCTAAAAACCATTTTATTTGATGATACCTCATACCTCTCTATGTTCATATCATGACAAATATGATGGTTTATTTCACTCGATGTTAACGCTTAATTTTAAAATCTTTATTAAATACAATAATACTAAATAATGTCGAGTGAGACATATACGAGTAAGACAAGACAAGATAGCAAAGATCGATACAATTGCCAAATATGCCGGAGTGAAGATACTCATGTGTCAAATTTTCATCACTATCCACGAAAACTAAAAGAAAAAAAAAAAACACAATATGTAATATACAACTATTAAATAAATAAATTGAATGATCATTTTTCTCTTTGAAATGATTCATGTCATGTTAAAGATTTACATGAAACATGTCTATTGTACTTACTAAAATCAGTGGCGAAGCTTGAAAATTTCTACCGGGGGGTCGGAAGTCATCGGACCTAAAAATTCTATATAAGTAATCTTTTTTTTATAAAATCGGGGGGTCGAAACCGTATATACCTAAAAAATTCTATACAAAACGTACGTACATACATAACACCCCTGATTAAAATATATTGATACTTCAATATAGAAAACAAGATTAGATCAAAGAGTATAGATCTATAAATGATAATATTATTTATATAACCTTTATCTCTTGAACAAAAAAGAAAAGGGGTGAAAGGGGTTGTATACTTGTATTCGTAAATACATAACATCCAACGAAACTAATCTTTTATTGATCATGCAAAGCAAACTCGCTAGACACCCGCGACAAAGAAGAACAACGATCTGAGGAGCCTGGAGAACCCACCGCCTTCAACGCCAGCATGGAATCCGCGCTCCATGACCGCCTAATCGGGTACGACACTTTATTAGCCGCGACATGGGAGCATTGACTACTACTAGAGTTATGAAGAGCACAACTGCAATTGCAGTGATAGGGCCTCTTTTGAACACACGTGTCGTCGCCAGATATACAACCTCCATATACGCGTTGAAACATCCCGTCTCCGGCTGCTCCAGTGGCCATGTTGATCTTGTACAGTAGTTGCTATGTGCCAACTTTCTCAACAAGAAACTAAGAAAGTGAATGAGATGATGCGTGGAAATTACAATACCATATATATTTATATTGTTGAGGCAACGTGTTGTTGACCAAAAGACTTGTTAGGCACTAAATATTAGAATTATGTCATGTTTGTATATGGTTATTCTTGTGGACAACTACAAACCAAAAGCTACGTAAACTTTGGAATCTCCACCGGAATAAGATTATAATTTACATAAAATTTGATATCTACAAATTGTTTTTGTAAAAATTGTTTTCTTTTGTGAACTATACCTATTTAAGTTATATTTATTTAGGTGTGATGATGTTTGTTTTCAATTTACTAAACATGACATAGAATATAATTTCTACAATTTATTTTTACATAAAGCAAAATTTTATGATTATACCTATTTAAGTTATATTTATATAGGTGTAGTGATGTTTGGCTTGAATTCACTAATGCAACATATGGTAAATTAGGTAATTAATTGAGCGGGGATGAAACACGTTTTATGTAGAGATCGAGGTCACAAACAGAGAACATCCCTAGCTTATCTCAAGCTCAACTAATATTTAAATATAACTTGAATAATTACACCAAAAGCAAAAAAGAAATACCAAAACACAACACATTTTAGTATTAGAAATATGTATAAGGATGCTAAAATGTACAACACTACCAATTTCTTTCTATGCTATTATACTATCCCTAACACGCATAAAGCGTGTTAATGTAAGTGTGTGACACGATCGGCTAGCTCATCTTTGATCATCATTTGGTCCTCCAGTTGTTCTAGCCGCCCAATCTCATTTGGACCCAAGCTGATACGATCCAATGGACCAAGTCAAAGTTGCAAGCCACGTTTATTTATGTCACATTTATTTTATGCATGTTAAGTGATAATGTAGTTTTCGAATTCTGCATGTTTGCCCATGATCCCATGATCCTTCATGTGCATCTCACGTTTCCCTCCATACATTTGTTAGTTTGTAAGCCTATTTAAAGGACAATATCTTTGAATTAAATAGAGAAGAAAATTATTGCAAAATTGAAAGTCTTGTTTGTCACACACCTAAATTACCACATGTGGGTTTCAACGCGAGACATGTGACGTACCAGGATCTAGCCACTAATCATGCCGAACTAATAGTAAACAATACAAAACACAATCATCATGTCCAACATGAATAGTTTATTACAAATTAAACGTTTCAAACAAAAGTATGTATTCAGCGGAAGCAAAAGTATCTGTTTCAAAACAATCAAAACCATATTGTTTTAAAATGCATAACATCAAATGTTCTCATCAAACAGCACACCCCATGACACTTCCAGCTCCCCAGACTACAAGTTCCAATGCACAAATGTACCTAACGACCTGCAAGCATGCAGAAGAGTGTCAACATAAAGTTGACGAGTTCACAGTTTTGTTCAACGTAAATCATGTAATGTTTAGCTTTAAAGACATGTCAAGAAATAATAAACTCGGTACCGATATGACTGAGTATGTTTGTTGTGTCATCATCAACGTCTATCAACATTGATCCTAAATGATTAAGGTCATTAGTTCACGCCTGACTCCCCGAGTACAGTGTGAGGTTTGTCAAAACTAATAGCGCTATCAACTAATACCCCGTTGTCTCCCAGACAACTAGCTCGGTAATAAGTAGGGACTTACATGATAGAGATTGAGTTTATTCACTGACATCGAAATTAAACTACAACATTTATTAAAAAGTATTCCTCCCAGGAATAATGGTTTGTCCCCCCGGGACGCATGCTTGTGAAAGAGTAGTGAACTCACCTTAGTTTGCTCGGTATGTGTTAACGTGCTTCTACGCGTTAATGAAGCGTTAGGTCCGTTACACGCGAACTAATGTACAATAACGTGTAAAGATATATATACAAGTAGGGTTTTGCAATACCCTAAGTGTCCAAACAACCAAGTGTTCAATGTGATTAGGTTAACAAGTTTAACACACAGTAACGTATAGTGGATTCTCTAGTTGGTGACATGTAATATGTAACGCGACCTGTTACTTCCTTCAAGCTATCATGCAGTTAAATACAATTAAGCTACTAACATATTTATACCCAACAGCATCAAACTGTCCAATCATGCTAACATTAGCACCACCAATAATAGCTTCAATGAAATCTTAGGGCCAGGTCTCGCAATGGTACCAAGATTGTTCACCTAATTTAAAGGTAATGCCATGGCAACATACAGCATTGTTGTCACAATATTTTAATACATAAAGAAAGCTATATACAGTTAACATTTTTTTGTTACTCATGAGGCTTGGCGTTCCACCTCCACCATCAATGATTGTCAATGTGTTGCTAGCTGTGTTAGATACAATATGAATTAAGCTCTCAAAACGAATCTTGTCTAAAGCTTATAATAAAAAAGTTAATGTTAGATGATATCATCTAGTAACAAAATAGAATCACTATTTCAATAAAGAGTCCATTTTATTTAATGAAGTTGATGTTCCACATTACTTTCCTAACTGTTAAATAACATGATTATGGTTAAAATAGGAATGTGATTTAGTAAGGGATTATATTGTAAAAACCAATATTTAAATATCTTCAGGTTCAAACCTGCTTCAACCTAATCCGTAAATACCCCCAGACCATTCATTCTTTGCACGTTTAGTGAAATGAGAGGTTTGGTTACCGACCCACTTGCATCCATTTCACCTCCAGCAATTGCAATAAAGAAGATTATGCTTTAAGAACATAGATTTAAGGATCTTTAGTTTGAAACCCTACCCGACCCGTTTAGACCCCTAGGGACCATCCATATTTAAACCTCCAGTGAAATGTTAGGTTTGGTTACTGGCCCACTGGCATCCGTTTCACCTCCAGCAATCGTATTAAAAAGGATTACACTATAAAAACATAAATTTACGGATCGTGAATTTGAAACCTAACCCGACCCTTTAACACCCTTAAGGGCTATATCCATTTTGCACTTCTAGTGAAGTATTAAGTTTGGTTATTGAGTTGCTTGCATCCATTTCATTTATAGAGATCCTATTAAAAAGGAATTATGCATAAAAAAAACCTAGTGAAGTATGAAATCCAACCCCTTAATACCCATTGGGACCGTCCATTTGTTGCATTGCTAGTGAAATGGTAAGTTTGGTTACTGACCTGCTTGCACCATTTCACCCCTAGCAATTGTATTTAAAAGGATTATGCTTTTAAAAAACCTATATTCAAGGATCTTCAGTTTCAAAGCCAACCCAACCCGACCCGTTAACCCCACTAGCCATTTTTGCACCTTAGTCAAAATGGGTAGCTTGGTTACTGACCAGCTTGCATCCGTTTCACCTCTGGCCCATGCGATGCAGCAGGGAAAGGTGACCTATTTCACCTCCCATTAACAAAATTACAGGTAGTACCGAATCCAATTCTAACTCTACACGTAAGTCATCCTGTAAAAAGCTGACAATACCCTTACGAAAACCAGAACTACCATGATAAAGAAAGCATGCTAATGAAAAAGCCTCAAAACTTACAAAAGATCTAAACTCAAGGTAATCTGTACAAGTTACCAAGTCAAAATGAAAGTGCTGACATGGCGGTGACATGTTGGTAAATATTGACTTGACCTTTTTATGCAATAAAGGCACATGAGATGGAAATTAGATCAAAGTTTGTTACTTTTTTAAGCAATTAATCATAAGAAAATTTTTTTAAAAAAAAAAGTGGCAACCTTGTTGAGAACAGCACGAGCAAAAGAGGGCAGAATAGGCAATCCTTAAACGCGCACTTGGTTTGGTTCTAGTTCGTCTAACAAAGCCCTCTTTGACACCTCTTTTGAAGGACAGTAGCATCTTTTGACACCTGGGTGAAACCTGGTTACATAACAGAAATTTGAATACATTAAGGAGGATCTAATACCGTAAATAGGTCTAATGATAAGGTATGCATGTATGTCTTTTACCGTGTCTAGTGGCATTTATTAAGATTTGTAATTACAGTCACAAAGATGACTTTCTTTTGTAAGCTTTGCCACTTAAAAACCGATGATGGAATGTCTTGCATAAGAGGATGAACACTGATGATAATGGCTGGCTTATACTCCATTAAACTGGCCTCAACCTCCCTGCAATTCAAGATTTCCAATAAACATTATTAGAAAGTTAAGGGATCGGGTTGAAATGAGTTGTCATTTTTGAGCGTCTAAATGGGTAGGTCACCGAGTTATCAACGGATTTCAAAGTTTCAACACTATAGCTACAGCCACTAAATCAAAAACTGCAAAAGAGAAAACTAACCTTTATAAGTCACAAAGAGCATCCGTACACGCATGCCAACCCAAGAACCCAAATACGGGACGGTAAACCGCGTCTACAAAGCTGAAATTCTAAAGAACTACAATCAGTCAATAGCGAAACAATAGCATAACATTTATTAATTTTCCTTTATTTTGAGGTTAATTTGATACACAATGAAACTATTAATACCATCTCTTTTGATAGTTTAAGAAATATGATTTTTTGTCAACTTCTCAACAAAGTTGTATGACAAAACGAATAGGCTCAGATATGTAATTGTGGAATTGGAACAAAACAGATCTGGATTAAGCCATGGCTGCAAATTCATAGTTGCATAGTCACAATATATCAACTATGCCTTCTGGATATTGCCCCGCCAAGGTACGACTCTGATCTTCGGTGTTCCATTTTTTTTTCTGATCATCACAGCCTTTAAACAAATTTACAGAACACTATTACCAGAACAATGACAACCACCACCACAGGTATCACCACTGCCACCGCCATAGTAACGTAAGCACCAAAACCAAATTGACTCTGGTAACCACTATTGTACCATCATCATCCCATAGCCGCAAAATACATCACGACGGAACCCTAGCCGCCGCTAGGGCCATGGGTCAGAAACACCACCACCGCCGGTTATAAGACCATGGCGTCACCACTATTGAAATCCTCACCACCTTAACTACTTTCTAAAGTGGTACATGCATCGATTTACAAAGCCACCGGCGACAACCAAGTCTCAAAGCAAATAATGAGAAGGAGAACTGGGACATTTAAGGGCTTTAGTATTGTAACATAGACGTCTACTAAGACCGAAAAAAGATCAACCGGAGGCAAACATGCATACAAAAACACAAGCAACAAACTGTTCAACTACAATCGCCGGAATTCTTGCCAGAGAAGGAAGCAAGTAGAGAAACCCACTGAATGCAGCGAGTTTAAAGTTCAAAATTCTAAACCCACAGATAAACAAAAGGATGAGATGATAAACAAACGTGAAATCCTTTTACAACGTGGCAGGCATAAGAAAATCAAGAGAGTGAAGCAAGGAGACAAGTAAGTAAATCACCTACCTCCTACTGTTCATTCCATTCGCCTACTAACATATATTAATTATTATATGCTTTTCTATGTATCGAAAATCTTTATGAATATCTTTTTTGTTATTTTTTATTTTCATTGATAGTTCTTTATCAAGTATAAATCTTTATTTGTCCAATAAGACATATGTATAATTATATAAATATAAATCTCAATTTAACTTAAAATTATATGGATTACAATATAGTTAAGGTTCGAGAGAATCAAGACTAGATCAATAAAAAATAAATCTCAACATAACTCAATATTATATGAATTAAAATATATATATTATTTGAGAAATCGAACAGAAACAAGTAAAACAAATTGCGTTGAACACGTGTTGTAAAAAACTAGGCCTTACAATAAAAGTCCATTTGGGTTTTTTGAGTTATTTTGGGTCATTTTAAAAATGAGGATATGTCAGGATGAGTTAAGAAATAATTAAAGATGGTTCAGAATGAGTTGTATTATATCTATTTAAAATAATTCGTAGGTCAGAATGGGTATTACGTTGGGTAAATGGGTAAATTTAAAACGAAAAATAAAAAAAATTCTAAAAAATCCAAAATTAAAAAAAATCCAAAAGAAATCAAAAAAATCAAAAAATTCTAAAAAATCAAAAAATAATAAAAAAAAATCCAAAAAAATTCTAAAAAAGCAAAAAAAAACTGTAAAAAATCCAAAAAATTCTAAAAAATAAAAAAAAATCAAAAAAATCAAAAAAATAATAAAAAAAACCAAATTCCTAAAAATAAAAAAATAATAATAAAAAATCCAAGAAATTCTAAAAATTCTAAAAAATCAAAAAAATTCTAGAAAAGCAAAAAAATAATAAAAATTCCAATAAATTCTAAATTTTTTTAAAAAATCAAAAAATAATAAAAAATCCAAAAAATTCTAAAAAAACCCAAAAAATAAAAAAAATCAAAAAAATTCTAAAAATAATAAAAAATCAAAAAATTCTAAAAAATAAAAAAAAATAATAAAAAACCAAAAAACTCTAAAAAATAAAAAAATCTAAAAAATCAAAAAATTATAGAAAATAAAAAAATTATAAAAATAAAAAAAAATCTAAAAAACCATAAAAATCTAAAAAATACAAAAAAAAACTCTAAAAAATCAAACAAAAATCTAAAAAATAAAAAAAATCTAAAAAAATCATAAAATTCTAAAAAACCCAAAAAATAAAAAAAAATGAAAAAATGAGTTAATTACATAGTTAGTCCCTGTGGTTTGCACAAAGTAGCATACTTAGGTACTAATAGTTTAAAATCATATTCTAGAGTGTTAACTTTTCATTTTGTAACGTTTGGAGTTATTAACGTTATTTGTAGGTTTAAAATTACATTCTATTAGTACCTAAGTATGTTATTTTGTGCAAACCACAAGGACTAACTATGTTAATATCCTAAAAGTTAATACCTCAAAACGTTACAAAATGAAAAGTTAATACCCTAAAAGGTGATTTTAAACTATTACTACCTAAGCATGTTATTTTGTGCAAACCACATGGACTAACTATGTAATTAACTCTAAAAAATATTTAAAAATCCAAAAAATTCCAAAAAACAATTTTGGAATTTTTGTAGAATTTTTTTTATTTTTTAGAGTTTTTTTTATTTTTTTATTTTTAGAATTTTTGGATTTTTTAGATTTTTATGATTTTTTTATTTTTTAGAATTTTTTTTATTTTTTTATAAGTTTTTTGATTTTTTTTTTACTTTTTAGAATTTTTTTTATTTGTTTTATTTTTAGGATTTTTCAAAATTTTATATTTTTTTTTGAATTTTTAGGACTTTTTTTAGAATTTTTTTTATATTTTTAAAAATTTTTGATTTTTTTCGAATTTTTCGAGTTTTTTTACAGTTTTTTATTATTTTTTTATGATTTTTTAGAATTTTTTTGTTTTTTAGAATTTTTTTTTATTTTTTAGCAATTTTATATTTTCTTTACTAGTTTTTTTGATTTTTTATTTTATTTTATTTTTTTTAAATTTTTTTGACTTTTTTATTTATTTATATTTTTAGCCTTTCATGCCCAAATCTATCTTGACAAAAACCATTTTGATGTAAACTCATTCTAACCGATTTCTAAATAAACTCATTCTAATCCAAACTCATTCTAACCCATTACCCAAACTTGCCCAACCCACCCATTTTGTCACCCGTACAAAAAACCGACATATTATACATATTAAAACCAACTGATCATGAATAGTGTTTTCCAATTTTTAAATAATTGTTTTATTTTTTAATAATATTTAATTTGCTATATATATATATATATATATATATGAACAGAATCAGGAGAAAACACTTCAAAGTGTGAGAACGGTGAGAACGATTCTCAGCCACAAGATTTTAGTGGTTTGTGGCTGAGATTGATGCGGTGATATTTTTGTAAATACTAGGGCATTGGAACTAACAGGGGGGTAAAAACCAACTGATCATGAATAGTGTTTTCCAATTTTTAAATAATTGTGTTATTTTTTAATAATATTTAATTTGCTATATATATATATATGAACAGAATCAGGAGAAAACGCTTCAAACTGTGAGAACGGTGAGAACGATTCTCAGCCACAAGATTTTAGTGGTTTGTGGCTGAGATTGATGCGGTGACATTTTTGTAAATACTAGGGCATTGGAACTAACAGGGGGGTAAAATAGGAAGATCCAAACAAGGGTGCACATGTTAATCACATGTCATTTCCCCCGATCATATTTAAACGGCAATATCTTTTTTATATGCGGTTATTTTTTCAAAAAAATCATACCATAAAATTCAGTGTTTTTTATCTTTCTAACGAGTATACTATTGATATACTTTTCGAAAAAAATGAACGGGGTTTTTTTGGCGTTTTTCAGAACTGAGCGTTTTATGGCGTTTTAGACTAGGTATTTTCATGACATTTTTTTAAACTATTATTTTTTATGGCGTTTTAACTAGGTATTTTCATGTCGTTTCTCTGAACTGAGTGTTTTGTGGCGTTTTCAAATGAGTTTTTCATGGCGTTTTTCTGAACGGGGTGTTTTATAGCGTTTTTAATTTGGTATTTTCATGACGTTTTTCTGAACTGTGTTTTATGACGTTTTCAACTGGGGTATTTTCATTGCGTTTTTTCTGAATTGGGTGTTTTGATGGCGTTATATTAAAACCAACTGATCATGAATAGTGTTTTCCAATTTTTAAATAATTGCTTTATTTTTTAATAATATTTAATTTGCCATATATATAGGAACAAGATCAGGAGAAAACACTTCAAAGTGTGAGAACGGTGAGAACGATTCTCAGCCACGAGATCTTAGTGGTTTGTGGCTGAGAAGTGGTTTGTGGCTGAGATTGATGCGGTGACATTTTTGTAAATACTAGGTGCATTGGAACTACCAGGGGGTAAAATAGGAAGATCCAAAAAGGGTGCACATGTTAATCACATGCCATTTCCCCCGATCATATTTAAACGGCAATAATTTTTTTATACGTGATTATTTTTTCAAAAAAATCACACCATAAAATTCAGCATTTTTTTATCTTTCTAACGAGTATACTATTGATATACTTTTCGAAAAAAATTAACTGAGTTTTTATGGCGTTTTTCATAACTTAACGTTTTATGGCATTTTAGACTAGGTATTTTCATGACATTTTTTTAAACTAGGTATTTTTATGGCGTTTTAACTAGGTATTTTCATGTCGTTTTTCTGAACTAAGTGTTTTATGGCATTTTCAACTGAGTTTTTCATAGCGTTTTTCTGAACTGGGTGTTTTATGGCGTTTTTAATTGGGTATTTTCATGACGTTTTTATGAAATGGGTGTTTTATGACGTTTTCAACTGGGGTATTTTCATGGCGTTTTTCTGAATTGGGTGTTTTTATGGCGTTTTATTTCAACACCCAGTTCATGTGAGTGGGTTTTTTTGACAATATTACCCCTTAGTGTAATTTAGCATCAATGTCACGTGTCAACACCAAAATCGTCCTCACCGTTCTCACATTTTTCATCGTTTTCCCTAAATCCTGACCCTGTATGTATATATATATATATAGGAAAAGGATCAGAAGAAAATGACTCAAAGTGTGAGAACGATTCTCAGCCACAAGATCTTAGTAGTTTTGTGGCTGAGATTGATGCGGTGATATTTTTGTAAATACTAGGGGTCTTGGAACTACCAGGAGGGGTAAAATAGGAAGATCCAAACAAAGTTTTTTTATTTAAACGCCAATAACTAATCACATGTCATTTCCCCCGATCATATTTAAACGCAAATAACTTTTTTATACGCGATTATTTAAAAAAAAATCACACCATAAAACTCAACGTTTTTTTATCTTTCCAACGAGTATACTATTGATATACTTTTCGAAAAAAATGAACTAGGTTTTTATGGCGTTTTTCTGAATTGAGTGTTTTATTGCGTTTTAGACTAGGTATTTTTGTAAATACTAGGGGTCTTGGAACTACCAGGAGGGGTAAAATAGGAAGATCCAAACAAAGTTTTTTTATTTAAACGCCAATAACTAATCACATGTCATTTCCCCCGATCATATTTAAACGCAAATAACTTTTTTATACGCGATTATTTAAAAAAAAAATCACACCATAAAACTCAACGTTTTTTTATCTTTCCAACGAGTATACTATTGATATACTTTTCGAAAAAAATGAACTAGGTTTTTATGGCGTTTTTCTGAATTGAGTGTTTTATTGCGTTTTAGACTAGGTATTTTCATGGCGTTTTTCTGAACTAGGTGTTTTTATGGCGTTTTAACTAGGTATTTTCATGTCGTTTTTTCTGAACCGAGTGTTTTATGTCGTTTTCAACTGAGTTTTTCATGACGTTTTCCTGAACTGGATGTTTTATGGCGTTTTTAACTGGGTATTTTCATGACGTTTTTCTAAATCTAAATCCCGCCGCGAAGCGCGGGGGAAATCAACTAGTTAACATTATAGAGAAGATAATTTTTAATAGTATGAATATGAAATACATGTCTCTATTTATAAGCTTTTACATTAATACAAAAGTAACTAAATGATGGGAATTAAGTATTTTAATCCGTACAATACTAGGAAAAAAGTTGTGTGATATCAGGGGCTAGTTTACTTGATAGAGGTATATGTCTGGTAACAGGTTCAAAGGTGATAAGGGTGAATAATTTAGGATTATTGGTGTCTAAGTAGGAGCAAACTTTGTCCTTAAAAAAAATAATAAATTAAAGTATATGAAGAGTAACCATGTTATGTATGTAAAAAGTCACTCTAATTTATGCTTGTATAAGACTAGCATCTTAATTTTCTTTGAAATGTATGTAAAAAGTCACTCTAATTTATGCTTGTATAAGACTAGCATCTTAATTTTCTTTGAAAAGAATGCTACACTTACATGAAAAGCTATTATTTTAACAAATTTTTACAATCGTTCATGTTAGGTTTGTATAATTAGGCTTCTTGTAGCCTTGTTGCAGCATATGCGGCTCTAGATAACATTATACCTGTAATGTATGACCAATATTATAAGTCCTTTGTTTTTCATTCACCATATAAATATTAATTTGTTATCAAACTTTAAGTATTGCATATACTTAATGTTATTTTTATTATTATATTAATATTAATAATACAGAATGAAGAAATTTCTAATGGTGTTTACACATTGGTGAAGTAGGCAATCTTTGTTTTTTTAACGATAAATGTCACATTACACCAATAAATCTAAATTACATCTTTGCTCTGGTTTGAACCTGAGACCTCTACTCTTAGAGGCATAAGTCTCTATCAAGTGGGCTAGCTCCACATTGGCAGCAATCTTTGTTATTGTTGTGTTCTCTCTTTGTTTACATGCGCACATCCAGTTGTTTTCATTATGTTCATACGTATGACGTCATTCGCTTTGTCATCCTGTTGTTTCAGCTTTTTTTGAAGTTTCGAAGTGTCTCGTTTACTATTTTAGTGAAAATTTTCTTTTGTTCTTTTAACACTTAAAAAATTATCCGAGGTTAAACTGGAATACGAATAAAATGTCACATATGATGTGTTTGGTTGGAATATGAATAAAATGTTACATGTTGTGTGTTTGGTTCACATAATCATATGATTGGTTCGCATGGCTATTAAAGGAATTGAACAATATCGATTACAAATTGTGTTCAATGATTTAATACATGGGTGCCATTGTGCCTCTTTTATTAATAATCTTGAAGTGACTTGTATCTTAAGTTTCTTTAGATTTTTAGTCCTATTCTTGTACTTGTAGTTTGTCAAATCTAAGGGTCCAAATCTTGTAATAAACGTTTGGTTTCTCCAAAATTTAGGAAACAATGTGTTGTCTTTACGAGTACGACACACTAAATCGATTCTTTTTATCATTTTATCTAGAACCCCCAAAAGGTGGATGACAAATCATTACTTACTCTTTTCTTTGTTTTATTATGTTTGATTCTATTACAAAAATGAAGTAACAAATGAATTCAATTGAAACTATAGTCAGAACCGATATCAAATAGGAGTAATCAGTGGCGGATCCAGGGGGTTTCTGGGTTCCTAGAAACCCCTCGGTTTAGGGTGGGTTAACGTACAATATTTCTTAATGTACGATGCGTATGAGATGAAATTACGCACGTTATAAAACTCAAAACCCTATTCACGCATGTTGAAAAACTAGGACCAGCTCTTGGGCCGGCCAACCCATGCCGTCGCTCGAGACCCAAATTTTTAAAAGGCCCGAAAGGTTTCTATAAGCTTTTAAATATATATTAAGTTATATATTTAACATATGCATCCACTTATCTATACTATTATAAAAAGGAGAAGTGATGTACACACATGTAATTTTACATGGCGTCCATCATTTTATGCAATATGTACAACTAATGAATGCTTGTTTTGTGAGGGTAAAGTTGTAAAGAACACAACATTTTAAGACACCATAAGGATATAATAGTAAATTGATCCTACACCCATTCTCACACTCTCAAAATCCTTACCATCCCTACCCTCAGAAAACCTAATCGACATAAACTCCCACTGTAATTATCTCTGCACATTCAATTAGGAATTCCAAAGATCTCACAACTCTTCCTTCCCCTAACAATTCATAAAATTCGTCTCATCGGCTCCTATCTGTGATTATTTCAATTCTTTCCCCAACAGAGATACACTTGAAATCAATGAATGGGTGTAGAAATCGATCAATTGGTACCTGTAATTGCACTCGGTTTGGGTTAGTTTCGAGTATGGGTGAAGAATTGAAGATTGATCCGTTTCATGGGTGACTTGGTGCGCATATCTAAGGCACGTGACAACCGGATCAACTACTAATATCTGGTTGTTCTTAATTGTTTCTAGACTTTGGCTGCACTTAAAGAGGATGGGATTGTTTGAAAAGGTATGTTGAAGTGCATATGTTCAGTATGTTCAATCTTTTTTATATTAAACTTTCACATATGTTCACTTTCTTTACGAGTGTAAACAGTCAAGTAATTTGACTTTTTAATATTTAATCTAATTTTGGTCTGATGACGTTTTGTGTTGTTAACAGGTCAATCATTTGCCTGTACATGTCTTACCTGTTGCTAACACTGGTCAAGGTCAAAGTCAAAGTCACCATGGTCAGAGTTCATACTCATCTGATGACTTGCCAAAAACCGTGGTGATGACGCTTAATAAAGGTTCAACGGTCAAGAGCAAGGATTTTCATCCTGTACAACAAATCTTGCTTCTTGATTGGCTCTCTTTTACTCTAAAAAGCAATTTTCCATTAATTGTGTATTTTGTCAATAATTTCCGTCTTTTTTACGAATTGCAGTTGGAACAAGTGGTGACATCATGATATGGGAACTCGGTAGCAGAGATTTCTTTCAGGTGAAATTTCTTTATCCGAATCTTTATTACATTTTTTTGAGAGTTGAAGCTAGGGCTGAGCAACAAGCCAAACTCGGAGTAGACTGAACCCGAAGATACACAACAACAGCATATAGACCTCATCGGAACTTGATGGTTCGTGACTGATATAGTCCTAGATCAGAACTTGGTCTGCGGTGGACCTGAACCCACTCACATTAAGAATATTAATGTAAACAAAAGTATTTTTCTTGAACTAACCTCTTCATTTAAACCTGTATAATTTTTATCACAAACCCACTTAAAAAATGAGGTTTCTGCATTCTGCTATTTAAATGACTTGTTTACGACTGTCGCAAAATTTTTTGAATTCGCCATTGTTCTGTGCTTTAGTCTAAAATCCAAAAGAACCTCCTTTTGTTTACGATTTTCACAAAATATTTTGAATTCGCCATTGTTCTGTTCTTTAGTCGGAAGTCCAAAAGAACCTCCTTTTGTTTACGATTTTCACAAAATATCTTGAATTCGCCATTGTTTTGTTTCGTCATCAATCATCATCGATGTCACGATTCAAGATTAGACGGCGGCTCCGGTGCTTGACCAGTGGACGCATACTTAGGTAATAAAAATCCCTATTGAATAGTTTTTACAAATTGATGCTTGCAAGCGTTGTGTATGAGTTCAGTTTTCCCAAAAAAAAAAACACCTTAATATGAAAAAAAGCCATTAAGTTTCCTTTCTATCCTAATGTGCAGCAACTTGCAGCAAAATGTGAGCGAAAACACAAAAGTGAGCACATAACCATCATGATGCTCATACCTGAAAAGTAGGATAACCACTTATATTATCAATTGTCATTGCAGCCTCAGGTAGAAGTGAAGAGTTTTCCAGCTGAAGCAATCAAACCTCTTGCTTGTAATAGTGAGGGCACTTGCATAGTTGGGGGTGGAGGTTCTGGTGATATATATCTGTGGGAGGTGATTAATAATTTCATTTCATTTTCATGATGTTGTGTTATAAATATTTGCTAAGAGAATCAGAAAGTTATGTTTCCTTTCTCATTTTGTGTTTTTCTTTCAGTTTATCTGATTTTATTTTCACATTATTCTAAAATTTTACTTATTTTTATATTTGGTATACAAAAAGGTAAAAAGAACAGTTTTAAGATTTAAAACTAAGAGAATGTTAATTGGATTGGAAACCACATCTTTTATTTTAAGGCTGCATATGTGTGAAATGTATTCTTCGTAATTGTTTTAATAATCTTTTTCTTTTCTACATGTTTTTTTTTATAAATTTTTGTTATTTGATCTGGCGTTACCATTTTTATTGATCTGTTATAGGTTGCAACCGGTAGATTACTGAAGAAGTGGCATGGTCACTATAGGGCTGTTACATGCTTGGTGTTTTCTATGGATCAGTCGCTTTTGATTTCTGGGGCTGAGGATGGATCTGTTCGAGTCTGGTCGCTTCTTATGTACTATTCATCTACCTTTTTGGCCTTATATGTAGGCATAAAATGCATTTGTCAGGGTTTGTGATGATGAACAGTTATCTAATCTTCTGCATAATAGGATATTTGATGAGAAACGACAGCAAAGATCAGGGCATCTTTATGAGTATAGTTTCACTGAGCATGCTTTGCCTGTAACCGATATCGTTACAGGATATGGGGGATCTAATGCAATTATAGTGTCCGCTTCACAGGATCGTACTTGCAAGGTTTATATCTCTCACTTCTTATATCAACTATTATGTTTTTTTTATAAGACGCTATATTTTTCACAATGAAAATGGTAAATGGTAGTGAAGTTGTCTTTCGAGATTTCATACCATGATATATATTTTGTTTGTATTTATTTCGTCATTTGCTTCTGTCTTGTTACTGAAGCACCAAGCATCATCATATTGTTCTGCAGTTGGTGAGTGTGTAATATGTGTCATTGCTAATCTCTTCAGATTATACAACTTTATGTAGAATTTAATTTTGTTAAACTGTTCTATTTTTTCAAATCAACATATATGTGGGCAATGGGAGCAATCATGGCTAAATTGTTTACGCTTCGACCGCTATTTCCAGGTTCAAGGTGTGTGACCAATCCTCCGTGCTGCAATGTTTTTTCTCCATCGTAACAACGTGAGTGTTCAATAGATTTTTCTTGAACCAATGCTTCCTCTTTGGTGTCTACAGTGAAGCAGATGAAAGATATAAAATTTGCATTGTGATAGGCAGCCCAACATAAAGCTCATGGGCTAAAGTTTTGAAGCATCAGAATCAGAGTAACATGGAGCATTCATATGTCTGGACGACTGGACCTACTCCCGCGCTTGGTAAGCCCTATAACTTTTTCATTGCTTTCATCCATGTCTTCTTTGTCTTTTAGTTTTCACTATACGATATGCCCTAAGTAGATTGGAAATCGACCTAGATTATTCTGATAATGAATCTTCACTTGTTGGAGCTGATAATGACAGCCACCAGTTTTCATCACAAAATGATGTGGACCCTGAAGTTACTCAGTTGACAAAGCTGAAGTCAGCACCCCATGAATGGTAATTCAATCACTAAACACAAAGGTTTCTTAGTGTCCATTAGTACACAAGTTAGGGAATTTAGAATATCCGACTAAATCTGGTAATAGTAGGAACTTGGTTTTAAAAGTGTGCTTGAGGCGCGAAATGCGCACGTGGCAAGGCGATCTGGAAAGCGCCTTAGGGTATGAGCTTTGAGGCGGCGCCTCATGTACATCTAGGTCAAAATTGGCGAAACTTAGGGTCTGTAAGGAGGCTGGTGTATGTAAGGGATAAAGAAACTTTGAAAGGTTTACTTGATGAAGAAAAGGATGGTATGTAAAAGAGATGAAACTTCTGGTTGTACATAAAGATTTGGTTATACATAGAGCAATGGGCGTGTATCGGATTTTGGGGACCTAAACGACTCGACGCGCCTCACACTTTTTTAAACCTAAGACCAGGAATTCATAAACAAGCTGAAAGGTTAGTACATTTTAAGTGAGTGAATATTATCTCAATTTTTCATTGAACTCTTCAAATTTTTTCTCTGCAAATGGGAGATTCAAACATATCTTATCTTTTCTCTTTCAAAACAAAGATCAACGTGAATTGACAAGGAAGTGTCTAAGAAAAAAAAGTTGCAATGACTTCAATAACACATCATATACACTCAATATTCATATCATGTTTAATTTATTTATAGTTTTGTTTCAGTTCCCTTCATAGAAAGAAGGATGATGGGTTGTGAGTAGAGGTGTCAAGATGGACATGTGGTGCGAATTAGTTATTGCGTCAACAAGTGTCATTTTCGGCATGGGTCGAAAGGGGTTGGGTCAGGCTGGCTTGACCCCAATACTTCGGTCCATTTTTTTTATTTATTTATTTAATTACAATGTTAGCTAGATCTTTGAATAAAAAATAGAGTAAATCATGATTTTGGCCCCTGTGGTTATATCAATTTTACCCTTTTAGCCTAAAAATGAATTTTTTTAACATCTAAGCCCCTAACGTCTTTTTTTTCTAACCCTTTTTGTCCCCAACGTCTTTTTTTCTAACCCTTTCGGCCCCTAAAAGTAAATGGATGAGGTTCGTGTTAAGGGCCGAAAAAAAGACGTTGAGGGCTCAGATGTTAAAAGATTTCTTTTTAGGCTAAAAGGGTAAAAGTATATAACCACAGGTGCCAAAATCGTAATTTACTCTAAAAAATATATAACATGTTTTTTGCTTAAAAATACGCTTTGGGTTACTTTGGATGTAACATTACTATATTAGACTTCCAGTTTCCGTAATAATATATTATAGATTATATCATATATCTATTATACCCCTGAACATTACATATTATTTTTTAAACTTTAATATAAAATTATGTTTTTTTATCTTTTCCTTTTAATCCGCGAAACTGCTAAAACTGAACCGCCTTACTGTGAAAACTGGTTCTGATTGTTTTATTTTCAAAATTGTCGTTAGTAACTCGAACCTAAATTGTTGTCAAAACCAGGCAGTGAACATCCCTGCTTTCTATCACACCCCATTTCTAAATCTATACCAACATAATAATCACACTCACATTACCAACTTGTGGTTAACATACAAAAACAATCCTTTCTACACTTTACAGCGAAACTGCACGAAAGTTTCCTTTTATAAGAATAATCATTTCCATGAAAAGTGCCAACACATTATGCAAGTCTTTGCATTGCAATATGGAGATGGTTTAACAGGCAAGCAACTGATTTGGGATGATTTTCTTAACCATGACTCGGCCAGCAATCAACAGCAAAAGTAATTTGACTTGTCTTTTAACTTTGTATATTTTCTAGCAGTTGACTATTTGAAATTTTTTACATTGACATTTCACCTCAAGAAACCATGATTTTTCCAAGTTTTGGAAATTAATGGAAAAAGAATACAGAAGTTGAAATTTTGAAAGTCAAATATGCTGACTCAATATGTCAACCACGTTTTGTTTATCTAACAAGTACTTTTATTCTCTCAGAACATCAGAGACGGGTTACTTCCCGAATGAAGTTCGAGCATCCGTCACATAACAACAGTGACCCGCATACGAAGGCGGATCAAGGAGGAAAGAGTTTCTCAGGATCTTAAGATGTTGAGACATTGGGTTCCTGATGATTTAAAACTTTATTATTGGCATTTCTTTTGTTAAAACATTATAATCTTTAGCTCCATTTTTAACAAGTTTTATGTTATAACGCGCATTTTAGGAGCATACCTAAATGCTTATGTTGTACCATGCAATCGAGACCTGGCACACGGGTCGGTTTGGGTCGGGTCGGGTCATGGGTCAAAACGGGTTCGGGTAAAAACGAGTCGATTACAAATAAGGGTTGTTTTGGTTCGGGTCGAAACGGGTTCGGGTTAAGCGGGTCCGGGTCAAAATGGGTTTTGGGTCGGGTCGGGACAGGTTGGTTAAAAATTGCTTTCTTTAAAAGGGTTGTTTTGATTGTTTGCATAGGCGGATAATGAGAACCACACCGAATATATTATAAATTTTTATTGTTTTAAGGTTTGAATTATATTCTTGTCCCGTATTATCGACTCCGCAGCAACGCGCGGGTTTCCCACTAGTTATTCAAAAGAGTGTTTGTGGTGGAGTGAAAAAATCATCTCAAGATAATGTAAATGTCTTAAGTTCAAGTCTTGGCTCCACTACCAAGGTTTTATTTTTTTAATTAATTTCTTCTTAACCACAATTTTGGGCCCAATTTTTTTTGTCGCCTGATTCCTAAATTTTTTTGAGAGTTCTCGGGGACACCTCTGTGAAAAACCATACATCACGCATGTTGAAAACCGTAATCATGCATGTACAAAATCAGAAATCACGCACGTGGTAAAAACTTAATCACGCTTGTTATAAAACTAATTACGCATGTTATAATTTCATCTCGTACGTATTGTATGTTAAGGAATATTGTATTTTACACTTTCACTATATATATAATATTTAGGGTTAGGATATAATATGAAGTTTTTTTTGCTAAGAAGTAATCTTGACCATCAATTGATTTAATCAAGAGCTAAGATTAAATGAGTGAAATTGAAGAGAAGAAAAGAGGCGCGTGAGTTTGTTTAAGGGCATTCTAGTCAATACAGGACAATAGTTTCTCTCTCCTCCAATCCCCCCCTATTTTTTAAACGTTAATAACTTTTTCATACGACATTATTTTTTTATCAAAATTGCACCCAAAAAACGAAGTTTTTTTTATCTTTAAAACGAGTATACTATTGCTATATTTTCAGAAAAAAAATCGAAAACCCAGTTGCGTAAAACGCAATGGAAAAAAACGTAAAAACTGACTTTTTTCTAAAACGCAATGCACCAAAACACAAAGAAATGTCTTATTTCTAAAACGCAATAGCTTAAAAACACAAAAGAAAGTGCACTTTCTAAAACGCAATGGACTGAAAACACATAAAAATGTGTTTTACCTAAAACGCAATGCACAAAAAACACAAAGAAATGTCTTATTTCTAAAACGCATTGGCCAGAAAACACTTAAAAATGTCTTTTTTTCTAAAACGCAATGGATTGAAAACATATATAAATGTGTTTTACCTAAAACCCAATGGTGTAAAAACACTTCAAAAATGTGTTTTATAAAACGCAATGGCAATTAAACACATAAAAATGTCTTATTTCTAAAACGCAATGGCTTAAAAACATAAAAGAAGGTGTTCTCTCTAAAACGCAATGGACTAAAAACACATAAAAATGTGTTTTACTTAAAACGCAATGACTCAATTTAAAAACCCAGATCGAAAAAATGCAATTCAAATTTTTTTTGCATAGATCGAAGCCGATTTCTTTAGATTTCTTCACCGATTGACGAAATTTGAATGTTAGAAACACTTATCAGCGATCTAATCGAACAAATCGAGTGATTCGCTTCAAAATCATAGGGAAAAAATGAGATATTATATGAAATTAAACTGGGTTTCTTCAAAAAAGTTGAAAAACACGTTGATTGGGTGTTTGAATCATTGATTGGTGACGAAAATCACGATTAGTGTGATAGAGAGTGAAGAAAATGTTGAAGATTATGGGTTTTGAAGTTACAGAGAGAAGAAGAAGGGAGAAGATAGGGTAAAATTGACTAAAATACCCTTACTCTTTATTTTAAATTTTGTCACATGTCATAATCCTATTCCTTTCTATCATTTCTAACAAAAATAAACTTTCTATTTGATCCTCTACCATAATATTTATTATGTCATTTTATAGATAAATCTAGCGACATATACACTTTCACGTACATAACTATTTTTAGTTTATTTTCTTGATTACTTTGACCAAATATATAATGACCAAAATGTTTATGATTCTTGGTATCATCAAAGAAAATTAACAATGCATAATCACTCCACTTATCAGATTGAAATTATAGCACCTTGTTTGATATATAAGTTATTAATTACGGATTAAATATTCATTAATATACATTCAAAATGAAATATAAAAAGTTGAGCATTGGTTAACTTAAGGGCAAGGTGGTGACAAGTTACAATTAGTTGAACTTGAATTCAAACATGTATAGATGCTTACGTAATATGTGTTTTTTTTTTTTTTTTTTTGGGGGGGGGGGGGGGGGGGGGGGGGTTGGAAGAAAATTAAATAAAATGGAAATGGAAACAAATTCAACAATTAAGAGTCTATTTGGCAACTTCTGAATGAGTAAGTGTTGAACTAGTAAGAGGTCTGAACCATTAAGTATTGAACGAGTAAAAGGTCTGAACCATCAAGAGCCAATATAATGTTTTACCATTCAGAGAGCCAATATAATCTTTTACCATTTAGAGGCAAATGTCTGGCCATTCAGATAAGAGGTCTTAACCATTCATACTCAATATAATGTTTAACCATTCAAAGGAAAATGTATGAATCATTCAGACATCTACTTGCGAAACATACATTCTAAATCATTAAGTATTAAACCAGTAAGAGGCCTGAACCATTAAGAGTCTCATTAAAAACTAAACAAACAGTCCCTAAGCCAACTACCACATAATTATGGCCGGCCCTTAGGGTGGGCGGGAAGGACCACCGGCCAGGGCCGATACTTTGAAGGGCACATTATTTTTTAAAAAACCTGATATGTAAATGTAAAAATAAATTAATTAATAGGGTATACTCATACAAACACCAACATTGGCCCACTTTCAAAACTACTTTTATGGTTTAGATTAGTAATTAGTCCATTGTCATTAAGTTTTAAATCTTTAATGAGCCCAATACCCAATTTCGTTATGGCCTAAGAACACGTTTTTTTGAGCTCGAACAGGGTACATAAATTCTTAGGGCCGGCCTTCCACGTAATATGCATGTATTTCCTTTATTCAAATTAGAATTGAGGTAAAAGTGCAATTTAGGCTGTTACCAAGATATAATAAAAATAGAGGTGTCTTGTTCCCACACCCCCTATATCTTATTTTCACATCCCCTAGTGTATACGGGCTGTATACACTTATACGGGCCATATAGAATATTTTTTAATAGGAAAATGCGCAGAGAATGTTTTTTTTTTACTATATACGGCCCGTATATAGTTATACGAGCCGTATACACCTTTATACGATTTGTAAAACGTATACGACTCAATGGAATTATTTTGGTAGGTTTTTGATGTTACCAAATGTATACGGGCCGTATAACTGTATATAAGGATGTTTTTTCACTTATCACGTTTTTTCCAGTAAAAACATCATCATTCTAGTTATCACGTTTTTTCCAGTAAAAACACCATCATTCTACGGTTTCTAAACTCTTCATCATCTTTAACAACATTGATCGGAACACGCCGCTTAAATCGGAGCACAAGTAGAGTAACGTTACCGATCAGTCCGTTGATCGAGTAACTAGCAGAAGAACCCGACACAAACAAGTTCTCCACAGTTTGTTATTCAAATCTCTGTTCTGTCATCTTTCCAAACTACAGCACACGATAACTTTAAACTTTATAGTGTGTGATTTGACCAGGAAATGATTGGAGGTGATTGCTACTTTTAATAAGCTGTCATAGTTGTCAAATTCGATTTCAACAAATCTTTTCCTTTTCCTTCAATTTCTAGAACATTCTTAGTTACATGAAGACGTGTCGGGTTCTTCTATTGGTATTTTAATGAAGTATTGAAGATTGAATGTGCAAACCCAACCGTTTTTTTACTACGGAAACGGTGGCTATGCGAAATACAAACCGCAATTTTTTGTGACTATGGGAAACACAAGTTTTCTTTTTGAGCTTGATGGATGTCCGTTATCTCAGTTGAGGCGGGCATTGTTTAAATCTGAATATAACTAGATGTTACTTGTATCAGCGTTGTTTATCACCCCGTGTGAGCATTGGAAACCCGACAAACAGTCTTGACAACTGTGACAGTTTATCTATCTATGTGTGTCACATCCATCCTGTTATAGCAATCGATATGATTAATTTTACAGATTTTTTTTCTAATTAGCGTTGTTAACTACCAAAAGAATGCATACACAAATAGTTCTAGTGGACGAAGAAAAGACTACTAAAGATGAGTTGGTGATAAATACGGGAGCTGTTATCTCGGTTGTTCAATACTTTCGTGATAATAAAACAAGCAGGCATTGATTTTGCCAAGATTGAAGGAAAGAATCTGGCCATAAGCGTTGTGGATTCTCAACGTTATTCGAATGTAAGTGGATCGAGTGATACACTTATCTATTCTGGTCAAGGTGGGCATGTTTCGAATCATAATAGAAGACGGATGCAGTTTGCATATTCAATCTTCATTGCTTCATTAAAATTACAACACACGATAAAATGCTTGGAAAATTGCATCAACTCTCCTATATGTGATCAAACTTGGACATCAAACGTAAATCTTGGACATCAGACGTAAATCTTGATTCAGATCTCTGTTCGGTCATCTTTCCAAACTACAACACACGATAAATTATTTCTGTTGATCCACAAATTCCAACAAATATTTCACTCCAGTAGTTGAAACTTGAGCGCAGGAATCAATTCAAAACCCTCACCCTCAAAATCAACCAGAAACCAAAGGAAAAAGGGCTGAAAATGGCTGATGGTTCTTCGTTGAGGAAACCAAACGTAGACGGAGATGATAGGCCTGGTAACTGGAAGAGAAAAAACCCCAGTGACGTCGTCGACGATTATGAACGGATTATTGGCCATTATTCGACCGAGTAATCAATTGTATTTTTTTAGTTGCTTCTCTTGTTAAGTTTCTGAACCAACCGAAATCCACAAATTCCAAAAGTTTCTTCGTAGATTCCGTCCGGTTTCCAAACTCTTTCACTCAAAGTTAATATTCACTGTGGTGGATGCAAGCATAAAGTTAGAAAAATACTCAGGAAGATTGAAGGGTACACAACTGAAGCTCAACTTGAACGGACGATATGTATCAACAACTTGTGACTGGGAATATGGCTATGAAGAATACGTGTCGGGTTCTTCTGCTAGTTATTCGGAATGTTTCGAATCATCACAGAAGACGTGTCGGGTTCTTCTGCTAGTTATTCGGAATGTTTCGAATCATCACAGGAGACGTGTCGGGTTCTTCTGCTAGTTATTCAGAATGTTTCGAACCAACGAACGATATGTATCTTCTATCATGCGACGGACACAATTCTTGCAAGTTAAATCCCCAATGAACATATTGATATTATTTTAGACAACAACAGATAATGAACAGATTGTTGGTGGATAACGCAAACAAGTTCTCCACAGTTTGTTATTCAGATCTCTATTCGGTCATCTTTCCAAACTGCAATACACGATAAGTTTAAACTTTATAGTGTGTGATTTGACCAGGAAATGATTGGAGGTGAAGGTTCAGTGCACGAAAAGTTTCTTACGAAATGTACGTGACAAAACAAGTATGTTGGGAATTAAACGCATGTACGTGACAAAACAAGGATCGTTCTAATAGATTAAAAAGAATAAACCAACGTTGTTTATCACCCTGTGTGAGCATTGTAAGCCCGACCACTAGCAGAAGAACCTGACACGTCTTCTATGATGATTCGAAACATTCACGAACAACAATGGACTCACACTCATTGTTGCGAATTTGGTTTCTTCGGTACAGGCTAATGAAACCGAAGATTCAGACTCCTTACAACTCTCATCAAATGCCTCACCCTTCCTTTTATTCTATAAATATTAAATAAAGAATAACACCATGCCCGTAATGTATGTTTGAAATACGAGTTCCTTTTTGTATGTTTGAAATACGAGTTCCTTTTTGTTGAAACTAAAACTAAATAGTAAATACGGTTAGAATTTGTGCATCAACCCGTTAGTGAAGTATTTATGCAATATTCATCATAAATATGGTGCATCGCGTGAAGTCGAACTTGAGCATAGTAGAGCAAAAATTCTATTGTATCGAGTTCCTATTTACTTATTTAGTGAAGTATAATGTTACCAAGATATAATGGAAATATTGAATCTTAAAATGTATGTTTGAAACCAAAATATAATGGAAATATTGAATCTTAAAATGTATGTTTGAAATACGAGTTTCTTCTTGTTGAAACTAAAACTAAATAGTGGAGTATTTATGCATCTTAGAGTATACTCATGTAGAGCATCGTATTTATGATCAAAGTTGCTATAAACTTTCGTAGACATAGTCGATACATAATTTCCATGACTATACCTACCGACTTCACTTGTTGGGGCGTCATCCCTTTGTCGTTTGTTTGACTCTTCCAAAACAATATTCATCATAGTCATAACCAGGCCTTGTATCGAGCGTGACGTAGAACTTGAGCTCGATTTTTGAGACACGTTTATGTGTGTTGTTGGGCTATATTTATTTAAATAAAAATTAAACATTTTATTCAAAGCTTTGTTGAATTTGTCTAAAGTTTTGCTTTCAAATTTGGTTTCCTCTCATACATACTTAAACTGTCAAAAAATTCATTTATAAGACACTCAACCCTGGAAACATTTAGCATAGGGTTTAAAGCAGCAACTCAAGTAAAAACCGGGGGTTGGTCCAAAAAATATTTTTCAAAATTTTCTTTTATTGGTTTTATCATTAAGGAAAACAAATTATATATAGTTTCAAATTTTTTTAAAGTTTAAAGTCATTAAAAAATACTCCATAAAAACTTTACAACATGTGGGATATAAAACCCCGGATAATTTTGTTGTTACCGTTTTGAAAACATCAAGAAATTAAGTGATTTTTTCAATGTTACGCCAACACATATCGTCGAACGGGTGCAAGTCATATGCATCACTTAAATTTTTATGAAAGTTAAATTTCAATGAGTTGGTACGTCCTAATTAGGACCTTGATGTTTGACACCAATATCGGCACAATGGGCTATATAATCTTGATATTTTTCCATTCCAATTTAAAAACATCGTGTAACACCAATCTACAAGATTTTATATAGTCATTAACAAGTTTATTTTCTAGCCTGATTTGCATTACTAAATTAATAATATGCGTAACACGAGTATGGAAAAAAATGCCTTCACAAATCGGTCTATAGTTTAATTTAAAATTTTCAATGGCCTTGTTCGAGACATTATCGAACAATATTGAAAAATTTTATTTTGTAAACCATATGTTTGTATTGTATTATTTAACTTTAAATAAGTTATCTGCGGTATGTGGAGACGGAAAACTATCAAACGCAATTTGCCAAAAATAAGGATCTATCCAATGGGCGGTGACACAAATGTACAATTCCAGTAAACCATATGGAGCCGACCAAACATC